>PVJC01030564.1:0-21144 GCA_004026665.1 Murina feae
ACCAAACAGCATGCTGCTTGGGACAACAAGGCCGGCAGGAGGGTTAATGAGGGACAAGCAAATGACTGAACAGCAGCCTGCATAGGGCAGCCAGGATGACAGGGAGGGCAGTTGGGGACGATCAGGTTAGCAGGGGGCAGCGGGGGGGCAATTAGGGACAATCAGGCCAATAGGCAGATGCGGTTAGAGGTAATCAGGTTGGCAGTGGGGCGAAGTTAGGGGTGATCAGGCAGGCAAGCAGGTAAGCAGTTAGGAGCCAGCGGTCCCAGATTGTAAGAGGGATGTCCAACTGCCAGTTTAGATCCGATCTCCAGGAGCAGGCCTAAGTCAGACATCCCCCGAGGGGTCCTGGATTGAAGAGGGTACAGGCTGGGCTGAGGGGCCCCCCCATGCACAAATTTCATGCACTGGGCTTCTAGTTATTTAATAAATGGATATTTAATCAAATGTAATCTTTAAACTATTCTTTCTGATCTCATGTGCAGAAAAAAAGTGAAGAATTTCATCACAACATAATGTATATCTTCAGAATAGCAACAGCAATAACTTATTTGTAACAGAGTTGGGTAGAGACAAATGTTTGCAGATATATTTTCAAACATCTGATTCAAGAGTCATTCACCTTCTTGAACTTATCAACAGTCACACTAGAATCATCTTTACCAAGAAGTACATGAGAAGATCACACATCCTGCCTTCCCCACAAATGTTTTCTTTGAGTTCCTGAAAGTAAGGAACTTTGAGAGGGAAAGAGGTGAGCATGGAGGGATTTCAAACATGATAATTTAGAGACAAAATGGTGACTATTTAAGTATTAAAACTGGAGACAGAAGAAATGAGATTAACCCATAGGAATGACTCAGGTAATTTGTTCAGTAAATTCCTACTTTTATGAGTTCCTATGCCCACTTTTGAAAAGCACTGAACTGGAAGGAGGAAAGGGTCTTAGAGGGAAAGTTGGGGGAGGGTCTCTGATTTTCCTGAAATTACCTAGTCAAAGCCAACAGAATTATAAAGGCTGGGGGGAACAACTGCAAGACAAATGCTATGAGTAGTAGAGTGTGTTCAGCAAGTACCTGTTTTATTCTATCTCTCTAAAAAAAATCTAGGCACTGCCCAGGTAAAGAATTTTCAAAAGCAGCAATTTCATTATATATATTACAGGGTATGGGAGAGGGCAATGGGGGGAAAAGGGACATATGTAATACTTTCAACAATAAAGATTTATAAAAATGTATATATATATACACACACACACACACACATACACACACACACACACACTAGGAGCCCGGTGCACAATATATTGTGCACTTGACGGGGGGGATCCCTCAGCTCAGCCTGTACCCTCTCATAGTCTGGGACACCTCGGGGGATGTCCTCCTGCTGGCATGCCTGGCCAGCCTAGGAGAGGGGCTGATGGCAGTTTGCAGGCTGGCCAAGCCTGCCACACCCACCCCACCACTTCACGGCCTGCCACCCACCACCCGTCCCACCTGTCCCATCCCCTGTGCCGCACCCACCTCCATGGCTGCCAGCCTCCATCTTGGCTGAGTTAATTTGCATACAGCTGTTCTGATTGGCTGGTGGGCGTGGCTTAGGCATCTCAGAGATATGATTAATTTTAATATTACTCTCTTATCAGAGTAGATATACACACACACACACACAATATAATTCTTGACAGTATTACATATGTCTCTCACTCTCTCCCCTTTATCCTCCTCTATCCAGGTCCTATCCTCCCCAGGCCTTCACCACACTATGTTTTGTGCCCATGAGCAATACATATAAGTATACAAGTTCTTTGGTTTATCTCTTCTCACCCCCCACTCCTAAGATATGGCAATCTGTTCCATGCCTCCATGCCTCATTCTTATTTTGTTGATGATCAATTCATTTTGCTCATTAGATTCCACAAATAAATGAGATCATGTGTAATTGTCTTTCTTTGATTGGCTTATTTCATTTAGCATAATCCTCTCTAGGTCCATCCATACTGTCTCAAGGGGTAAGAGTTCCTTCTTTTGTTCCAGCTTCATAATATTTCATTCTGTAAATGTTCCAGTTTTTTTTTGTTTGTTTATCCATTCATCTGTTGATTAGCACCTGGATTGTTTCCAAATCTTAGCTATTGTAAAAAAGGCTGCTATGAACTTAGGGGTGCATATCTTCTTTCTGATAGGTGTTTTGAAGTTTTTAGAATATATTCCTAGAAGTGGGATCACTGGGTCAAATGGCAGTTCCATTTTTAACTTTTTGAGGAAACTTCGTACTATTTTCCATAGTGGCTGCACTAGTCTGCATTCACACATGTAATGAACTAGTGTTCCATTTTCTTCATATCTTCACTGGCACTTCTAGTTTGTTGATTTGTTGAAGATAGCTAATCTGACAGGTATGATGTGATATCTCATTATGGTTTTAATTTGCAGTTCTCCAATGATTGGTGACTTTGAGCATTTTTTCATATGTTTTCTGGCCATCTATATGTCCTCTTTGGAGAAGTGTCTATACAGGTCTTTTGCCAATTTTTTTAATTGGAATGTTAGTCTTCCTTTTGTCGAGTTGTATGATTACTTTATATTATTGAAGATTAACCCCTTATCAGATGTATCATTGACAAATGTATTCTCCCATACAGTATGTTCTCTTTTCATTTTGATGGTAGTTTCTTTAACTGTGCAGAAGCTTTTTATTTTTATGTAATCCCATTTGTTTATTTTTTCCTTTGTTTCTCTTGTCCTACAAGATATATCAGAAAAAATTCTGCTAGTGAGATGTCTGAGATTTTACTGCCTTTGTTTTCTTGTAGAATTTGTGTGCTTTCTTGTCTTATATTTAAGTATTTTATCCATTTTGAGCTTATTCTTGTGTATGTGTAAGTTGAAAGACTCACATAGAATTAAGAAAGACCCCACCTCCACAACTGTGGTCAAAAATTATCAGACTTCTAGGATACAATTCTCAAAGTCATTATGCTTTCTGACTCAACCCCTGTCCAACACACTTATTTGTACTATTGTTTATATTTTCTTTTTGTTTTCTTTTCTGTAAAACTGAGATGACTGTATCTAACTCATAATTACTTAAAAGACTAGATAATGGAACACATATTGGGAACCCACTTGGGGCATAATAAGCCTTAATAATTCCTTTCTTATTAAGCCTTCTGTCAAAATGCACATGTTCCCACATGGGATAATACCAAAACATGTAGTTATAAATTCTTCCTGGGCATAAGCTTTTGATAGGGAAATGGAATCTATAGAAATAAGGGTTACAGTGAATAAATAGAGCTTAGCAAGGGAGATAGGGAAAGAAGAGAGTGGAAAACTTCAGGGGAGAACTCCTGCCTGATTCACATTTTGCTTTAGCCTCAGCCTAGCTACAAGTCTTATTCATTGAAAAAATATTTCAAAATAGAGGGAATTAGAGTGTGGTCTTGCTCTTATTGACTATAAAGGATGTTAGCCTTGCCCCAGTGTTCACATGTGAATTGGCTTCTAACTCAACAAATTTAAACCTCAACCTCCCATATTACTTGAAGGTCCACTTGACAGGCATATTCAGACCACCCTGCCACGGGGAGCTCAAGGTGACTGAGAACTAATTATCAATGAGCAAGCAATGTGTTGCTCAGTGTTGCACTAAAAATTTCCACACAGTGAATTTCTCAGTGGCAAAGTCACTTAAAATCACATTGCTAATAGGTGACAAAGCAAGTATTCTAAACAAAGTCGAACTACAAAATCCTTTTTTCCCACAGTACCACTCAGGACCTCATGGGTTCAAAATACCCATGGTTAGTTGATTAGGTTGGGCTGTTTGTAGGTTTTACAGGGTATTTTTAAATTTCCCTTGCTACATTTACTTTTTATTGTCATCTAGTCCCTCGAATATTTTTTGTTTTCTTTTGCCTTTATTTCACTTCAAATTTAGCTCAGCTAATAAGGTCAGCATCCTGAAGACAGTCCATATGCCAGATCCAGACACCCTTGCGTGACCACCTGTTGGAGGGACTGTCTCAATCACTGACTCAAAATCATCCAAAATGCTAGAGAATCCAGAACGAACACAGCATCTAGTTTTAGTGCTAATTTTATGTATGACCTTCAGCAAGTCCATAACCTCTTTAAACTACACTTCTCATCAGTAAAATAATGTGCTTGAGTCAGATGATTACTAAATTTCCTTCTAGACTTCTAGGTTCCCAGCCTTAACACAGAAAACACTAATACAAAACATTTATTTGATGTCTTATATTATAACCAACTATTAATATATGATAGTGTTTTTAAGAGTAATTGATAAAATATGGTTTTAGTTACAACTTCATGCATGTGTTTGTAATTCTAATTTCTTTATCACATATAGGGAGTTTGCTTTTCTTTATAAGAAAAGTTAAAAGGATGAAGAGTTAGAACACATGTTCTTCCTCTTTCATTAAATGGATAGGACAATACAGGCGTATAAGCAATACAGACAATATAAGCAAAAACATCTATCCTGTCATTAAATACTTATAAACTGCTCTGGTATTGGTTAGAGCATCAGCTCCTGCACTGGAGGGCCTTGAGTTTGATTCCAGGCCAAGGTTCAATCCTGCAGGAAGTAACTGATACCTCTCTCTCTCCCCCCACCTCTCCCTCTCCCTCTCCCTTCCTCTCGCCCTCCCTCCTTCTCTCTGTAAAAATTAATGTGGAAAATATATCCTCAGGTGAAGATTAACAACAACAACAAAAATACATAGCTATGAATTGCTTTTTGTTCTAGCTAATCTTATAGAAGTTTCATTCAGAGGTATTCACTAATTCAACTATTGTATCTCACAATATTTAAAAATAATGCATAGAATGGTATCACCAGAAGACCAAAAGATAAAGGGGTATAGAGTAAAAGATGAAGTTACAAAAGTTAGTTCGACAGTTTTTTCTCTTCTCACAGATTTTCCCAGGAGATCCATTTAAATAGGCCTAAACAAATGCTGTTGCCTCTGATGATTTATTACTGAACAAGCTGACAGAGCTCAGGAGCATGTTATCTGGTTCCCTGTAGTGCAGGGGCTAATTCGGAAAATAAGGAAAGACCGTAAGTGCAACAATTGAAGCAAATGCTCTCTATCATTCAGCAAGTAAGCAGATGGAGGCTTGGAATCACAGCTTATTTAAAAGGAGAGCTTTTAAATATTATGTGTCTGTAATGGTAGTATTTTGTTTGCTTCATTCATAAAAAATTAATGAGAATTTTATCACAGATGATCAACTGCAATAAATTTATAATAAATAATTTTATTTTACTACTATGTTAGCTGCACATCTAGTACACTATGGTTGTGACACAAAGACATACACATTTATTTATGTCTATAAAATATGCATACACTTTCATAATTCATGTTTAGTGGAATTACTATGTTAGTGGAATTACTGTGTTTATGTTTTATTAAAACATAAAAAGTGCTTTTTAATATTTTCATAAAACTTGCCTTTATGTCTATTATTCCTGGCTTCTTAATCAAAGATTGAGAAGGTTAATAAAATAAATTTCAAATCTCTACTTATTATTTTCTCATGTGAAATTTGGTTTCTAATTTCAAACAGATCAACATAAAACAAAACTCTTAGTATACACAGAGAATTTATATGACCACTGCAACAATACGCAGGCTTATACATAAAGTTTATATTGAGGAAATACTCACTTATGCAGCCTTATCTACAAATTCTGTTTTCCTTGAGAGACTATTCCCCTGGGGGGGAAATGCAATGACCACAAAATAGTTAACTTATTATTCTTATTATAAAACATATAACAGTGTGCCTTTTACCCACCCATTTGCTTTTAGCTTATTACCTAAATCAAGGTAAACTGATCAAGCAAGGAATGACAATTCAAAGGACCTAAAATGTATCCTCATTTTTTTCCAAGTCAGCAGATGTGCATTCTCCTTTAGTGACACTCAGCTCCCAGGGTCCCATTATCTTTGTTCTCTGTACTCCCAGTGCCTGCATAGAGCACCATGTGCAAAGTCAGCACTCAGGCTTGGATATAAGACTAGTCCCGATTTTGAATACCAGCTCTGCTATCAACTGTCTTAAATATCTGTAAAATAAAGATGATTGCACTCTACTTCTGTACAGATTTCTTAGGAAGACTTAATTAGTAATTTCTCTCTCATGACTGACACACTGTGGTCTAAAGTAAACATTAGTTAACATTTTAGCAAAACTTTCTCTCGATAAAATCTTTCACATTAAAATTTAAAGGACTGAAATGATGGGAAATCATTTGATTTTAAAACTATATGGAAACCTAAAGATTATGTATTTTTCTGCATTTTGCAGAAAACTAAGTTAACATCCACAACAAATTTGGGCATTACCAAAGATAATACACCTTGTCTGAAATGTGCACCTGCAAGAATCCCCAAAACTGTTGTATAGATTCAATGCATTCTCTATCAAAATCCAGTTGGCCTTCCCCCGGCCTCCCCTATCCCCCAGTGTCTTGTCAAGGGGGAAAAAAAAGAGAGATATGTACTACTCTTTGCAATATTTTAAGTAATAATAAAAAAAGAAAAAAAATCTAGTTGGCTTTTTTGACAGAAATTGACAAACTGAACCTAAAATTTATATGCTAATCCTGAGGAGTGAGATGAGCTGCCTTGGAAGAACCGCACTGGCAGAAATAGGGATCTATGTATACCTTTACCCTGAGCAGTGCAAGAAACTTACTACTTGAGACTTAGCCTTTAAATACAATGCTTCTTGTTCATAGTAACATATCTTTGCTGCTGCTTTAAACTGAAGGCTTGTACCAGCTCAAAAAAATTCATATGTTGAAACCTAATCCTCAATGTGAAGGCATTTGGTTGTGGGTAATTTGGAAGGTGATTAGGTCATGAGGCTGGAGCCCTCATGAATCAGGTTAGTGCCCTTCTAAAGAGACCCCAGATTGTTTCTTAGCCCTCTTCCACAAGTGAGCATTCAACTAAAATATGGCCATCTATGAATGAGGAAGTAGGCTCTCACCAGACATTAAATCTGCCAGCACCTTGACCTGAAACTTCCCATCCTCCATAACTGAGAACAAAGAAATTTTTTTCTGTATAGTTTAAGCCACTCAGTTTATGATGTTCTGTTCTAGCAAACTAACACAGCTACTTTTTTGTTCAAAAATGAATTTTCAATATACAATGTGGTTTAATAGAGCTGAATTCTTAGAATATATCATTGAACTCCTTGATAAAAGAGTAACCTGAGGAACTGACCCCTCTAGAATGGAGTATGAGGCCACTGCCCTTTCTCAGAAAGTAGGGTCTCTCTGAATTTTCCCCCTGACACATGGGCTGGTGCTATGACAGCCTTCCCATAGCAATCTCTGGGGATGGTCATAACATCCAAGGGTGGATTTTAATGCCATGTCACAAAAACTATTAGAATTGCTTTTCTCCTTCTAGCTGCCCAGATATCAAACACTTTAACTTACCAAATATTTATATAATGAGACTGTCTTGAAGGAAGCAGAGTATACACCCTGCAAATCTGTGCATGTAAGTGTGTTTCACTTAGATTGTTGCTTGTGAATGTTATCTGCACCTGATCTGTGAAGTCTGCCACAGCCATGTTATCCACACCTTGACATCTGTGTTGGCATGGCTTCCAAGTAGTTAGTTACAAAATCCTTTGAAACTTTACCTCTGTTTTTCTTATCTGCTCAACCACTCCATATCCATTCTCATGTACAGCAATCTGACACAGGACACTTTGACCCACTCATGCATTGTCAGTGTGTGATGCTTAGACACATTACCTTGATACAAGACATTCCCAGGCCGAGGTCTAGACAGACTGCTTAACATAACTGCCCAGGAAGTTATGCTTTTGTTTAAGACAGCTTATGATTCTAATTAATAAGACCTGAAAGGGGTACATGATTAATATAAGCAGGAACATAACTTAGCAGGTGTCTATGTGTTGCCCTGGCACAAGAACTCTGCACCACCACCATGCCATGTCCCCAGCTCTACACCAGCCTTTTTTAACCAAGGTAAACTGAGCAAGTTGCTACTTCTTGCATTCTGAAAGAGCCTAATTGGTACACATATATTCTAGAATGTGCTAGAAAGATCTTCACTTGAACACCAAGTTCAGCTTCCTCACTACCTTTGAAATATTGATCAACATTCAACTATTCTGGATGCAAAGATTCCTTTTCATCTCTAATATGCCCTGAATATATGAATTCATTGTATTTTCTCTTGTTAAGGGTGGAATGTTTTTCCCCTCCCATTCTTATGATAAAACATTGTGCCCTCCCCCAATATGATGGAATGAGGAGGTGGAACCTTTGGGAGGTAATTAGGATTAGATGAAGTCATGAGGGTAGAGCCCTCATGAATGGGATTAGTGCTGGTATAAGAATTGTGAGAAAGCTTGATTCCACTCTCTGCTGTCTAGCATGTGAAGATACCATGAGAAGTGGGTTTCTGCAACTCAAAAGAGGGTTCTCACTAGAACCTGACAATGCTGGCATCCTAATCTCAGACCTCCAGTCTCGAGGATAGTGGGAAATAGGTTTCCTTTGTTTATAAGCCATCCAGTCTATGGTATATTGTTGTAACAGCTCAGACAGATTAAGACATCTGCTATTCACCAATATGAATGCTGTTCCTTTTTCATTCTCACTGCCTGATGAGTCTGATCCTGAGAAGATATGTGTTTTGCTTCCTGATCTCAAAAGGATAAATGATGTTATCTTTGAAAGGTACAGTGAGCCTGGAAACATGGTAGATATTGGCTTAGAGTGAGTTTTCGAATCTGAGAAACCAAATTGGGAGCGGTAAAGGCAAAATAAGTGCTAATGGTAATCCAAAGAAGAATACCAGGCAAAGAGAGAATACACCAAGGCCTTGAAGAGAGATGAGAGTTAAAAGGGAAACTAAGGTCAGGTAGGAAGATCTGAGATTCAGGATGATGGTTGAAGAAAGAAATCAGGAGACAGAAGAAATTCGGATAAGAGCCCTAGTGGTTCAGTGAAGATCTATTCTAGAGTTCAGCTTCCCAAAACAATGCAAAAATATTTTGGTAAGGTTACATGAGTATCCTGGACTAATAAAAGCACAATAAGAGATCCATACCACTTTTCTACCAATTCTGGAGCTGTGACATTCAACCCCTGCTTCTGTTAGAACACCTGTTAGACCATCTCCATGAGCTGGAGAAATGGTAGGGAGTGTAGGCAAGTGCATGGGGAATATAAGCAAGCAAATAAGAAAAGCTAAAATTGTTAGTAAAGGTGAATCTCCAATATTTCTAAGATGGATCTTCACGAAATACTGTATAAGTGATATATAGGTCTAGAGAAGCATAAGCACTATGGTATGAACTGAATGTTTTCGCCAAAATCACTATGTTGAAACATAATCCACAATGGTATTAGGAGGTAGGGCATTTGAGAGGTGATTGGATCATGAGAGCAGAACCCTCAGCAATGAGATTAGTGCCATGATAAAAGGGGACCTGGAGGTATTTCTTGCTCCTTCCCCCATGTGAGGACATAGCAAAAAGATGTCAGTCAACCACAAAGTAGGCTCTCATCTCACCAGACATAGAATTACTGGAACTTTGATCTTGGACTTCCAAGCCTTCAGAACTCAGATATAAATTTGTGTTTTTGTTTTTTTAAAGCCTCCAAATCTAAGGTAGTCTCTTATAGCAGCCTGAGTGAATTAAGACACGCTAGCTTTCAATCAAACACAGAATAAAAGATTCACTATGAGTCAAGTCACTGTTTCAACCATTGTTTCAACAGGATGATACATTCTAAATTTCTAAAAACCACCTTCCCAAATAATATTCAAATATAATTAATTCAGAAATTGGGGGATTATAAACATGAATGAAAAAATGAAAAATATATATTTGAAACAAGAAATCATACCAACTAAGTAGCAAATCATTTTTTGGTTTTAATAACTATGAGAATTTTTAACTGCTTCAAATTCTCAAAATGTGGTGGAGCTTAAATAATCATCAGTGTCAATATTACAAATGCTTAATTACTATTTTAATCCACATATTTGTTACATGAAAATAAATCTCTCACCACTATTAAATGCTAACTTTCAAATTGTCTTTTCCTACTTACACCATGCTTCCAGGTCAAGTTCACCAGATCTTACAGTACACACTGGGAGCCAAAGTTTGAAAATGTTATTGCTATTACAACTTTCATGACAAGGTTCTTTTTTTTCTGAATATTTTATTCTTACAGTAGTACATAGTTTTAATAAAGCTCAGTATCTTCTATTTTTACTAACATGTTAATATTTTCAAATAAAAATATGGGTGAATCTGAAATCAATACATCAATATTTAGAATGCCAAAATGATCTAGTAGGTAAGTTCTTCCTGACTTTATACCCCAGACCTACTAAAAAATAAACTCCTCCCTACCATTGCCAAAATAAAATAAATTATCCCCATCATCAAAAGATAAAGCAAGGAAAATAAACATTATTTCCCTTTTTGATCTTTATTTGAAAAACAATAAATATGATCTTGCAGTAAAACAATAAATAACTCTCCTCTAGCTTCTAAAATTTCTATTATCAACTCACTTAGTTCTTTCTAATAATATCATCTCTAGAAGGATAAGATGTCCCTCAGACCAGAGAGAAGCGGGAAATTCTCCATTCTCCTCTGGACTCTTGTTTGAGTCTGTATAGCCCTCAAAGTATAAAGCATACGACTGATGTGAGAGGCAAGTCACCTGCCAGTTGCTTGTGGTCCAGCAGGGTCCCTATCATACCGCCTTCCACTTTATAGCTGGAAGTCTACATCAGATTCCATAAAGTACTCCAATAGCTGGTGACCTATAGAAACATCACTATAAAAACAGTATTGTCCCTCTACTTTCAAATAGCCAAGCAGGACACCATTTCTAGTGTGATTAGGATAGAAAACCTGGATGAAATAAGATTGAACACAGTGTTTTGCTTGTTATAGGGAAAGAGAAAATTGGCCAACCTCTGAAAGGAAGAGAAGAGAGAGAGAAACTATTTGGGCATGAAATGGCCATGTCTGTACAAAGAAAGTATCAAGTTGTCAACAGCTTCAACAACAACAACAACAACAACAAAATGCCCATAGGTCCATTATGACTAAAAGTTTATTTGTTTATTTTCTACCAAGTTTTTTGGCTTACATTGACCACCAGGATAAAATAATAAAATGAAAATAATTCAGAGTTTTTAAAAAGTTCCAAAGAAAAAGCTCTTTATAGACACTCCCTTCCAGTTTATTTCAATATGATATTTGCAATGATCATTTGTCTATATCTGGCACAAAAGGTACCATGGAACATGGGAGATACCTGAGAGTCCATGGACCAGTCCTGTAGCTTTTAGGAATCTCAGAGCCTTTATTTCAGAAGACTACTTTGAACTTGACTTAAAAGATTTTTACCAGTTATCTGTCTAACCATAGCTATATTTTCTTTACACTTATTATTTCAAAAAACTCTACCTAATCATACTATCAGCTACTCAACAAGTAACAGTTTCACTCAGCATACATTTGCTCAAAACCCTAAGTAAATGTCTGCTACATTAAAATAAACTTGCTATTAAAGAGAAACATAAACAATTCAAACTGAATACGTACCCATGTTGAGTTTACTATTCCATAATTAATAGCTCATCAATAAAAAATACATAAATTAAAATGGCAGGAAAAAACAAATATATTTGTTGTATTTAAATAATTCAAAGGTTTCAGAGAAAGAATGAATATGGAGAACCAAGATGATGGCATAGGTAAATACTTGTACTTGCTGCCTCCCACAACCATAGTAAAATTACAACTAAAATACTGAACAACTATCATCCAGAACTGCAGAAAAGCTGGCTTAGTGAAAGTACTACAACTAGAGAGATAAAGAAGAAAGCACATTGAGACTGGTAGGAGTTGCAGAGGCGTGGAAGGGCTGGCACCCAGGTGTGCTGCTTCTTTAATCAGGAGGGAGATACAAGGTTCTGCTTTCTCTGAGCTCCAGTGCTTGGTGAGACTCTGGGGAATCCAGACACATACAGGGAAAAAATGGACTGTCTGGCATCAGGGCAGGAATGCGGGGGGAGCTTTCTTCCATACTGTGCTCGCAACAGTCATTATTCCTGTGCTGGGACCTCCCTCGTGCAGGGCTGACTGGCAGCCATTGCTGTTTGCTCCACCCTGGAGATTCCCTGAGACCCCACCAAAAATCAAGTCAAATATTTGAAATATGGAGAAGCAAAAACACCCAACCAGAAGAGCAAAAAGAAAAAAGAATCCAAAAATATGAAGATAGTGTAAGGAGTCTCTGGGACAACTTCAAGCGTACCAACATCAGAATTATAGGGGTGCCAGAAGAAGAGAGCGAGCAAGATATTGAAAACTTATTTGAAGAAATAATGAAAGAAAACTCCCTTTACCTGATGGAAGAAATAGACTTAAAAGTCCAGGAAGCACAGAGAATCCAAAACAAGAGGAATCCAAATTACACATCATAATTAAAATGCCAAGGGCTAAAGACAAAGAGAATCTTAAAAGCAGCAAGAGAAAAACAGTTACTTACAAGGGAGTACCCATACAACTGTCAGCTGATTTCTCAACAGAAACTATGCAGGCCAGAAGAGAGTGCAAGAAATATTCATAGTGATGAATAGCAAGAATCTACAACCAAGATTACTCTACCCAGCAAAGCTATCATTTAGAATTAAAGGTCAGATAAAGAGCTTCACAGACAAGAAAAAGCTAAAGGAGTTCACCACCACCAAATCAGTATTATATGAAATGCTGAAGGGTATTCTTTAAGAAGAGGAAGAAGAAGAAAAAGGTAAAGATAAAAAATTATGAACAAAATAAATACATATCTATCAACAAATGAATCTAAAAATCAAATGAATAAAAATCTGATGAACAGAATAAACTGGTGAATATAATAGAACCAGGGGAATGGAAATGGAGCAGACTGACAATTCTCAGGGTGAAGGAGGTATGGGGGGGTGGTGAGGGAAGAGATTGGACAAAGATCTTATATGCATGTATGCAGATCTATGAACATGGATGGTGGTGTGGCGAGGACCTGGGGGTCAGGTAGGAACCTAGTGGAGGGGAGCTATGGGGGGAAAAAGAGGGACATCTGTAATAATCTGAAAAATAAAGATTAAAAAAAAGAATGAAGTAATAAGCAGTGAAGAGTTAAGAGGAAAATCTAATTGTAAAATTTTCAAGTGAATTGTTTAGGTGTTGCTTCAGGGAAAGAAGAGTTAATGGCTTGTCCACGTGAAACCAGAGCGTATCTTCTGCAAATATCACTGCTCAGATATCAGTGAATGCTCAAAGGCTAAACAAGACAATGCCTACAGTACTACAAGTTTCCTGTCAAAGACGCTGTATTTATAGTGGAAATTGGCTTTGCTACAAAGACAAAATTGCACTTTAAAAAATAAATGAGAAACTTTTCACTGAACTGAACAACATATATTGTATTTTAATAGCATAATACTTTCACAACTATTTCTATGGTATTTATTCAGTTTAATAATTTAACTAAAAAATTAATCCGATAATTTAGCAACAAGTTAAAATATTAAGTGCCATTTTATTCATGCAATTATTTTATAATTAGTTAAGTTTTATATCACTAATATATTCCAGAAACATCACAGTAGTCTAGTTATCTTATAAATGTAATGATTATATTTGAATTGGCAAGTGCTTATGCTCCCATGAGGCCACCAAATAGTTGGAAAAATTAGAAGACAAAAGACAGCTTAATTTTTTCAATTTTGAAATAATTTTAATATGAATGATTAAAATACTTTATACAGAATCATGAGAGCATATTTTTAACACGATGCTCCATCACTTCAGAATATTTTGTATATCCTACGAAAATGGATATTTCCTACATAATCACAGTGTAACTATTAACATCAGATATTTTTACATTAATATATTATTTTAATTTATTCCACAGTCCTCATTCAAGTTTACTAATTTCCCCAATAATGCCCTTAATAGCCAAAGGATTCAATTTAGTACCCTATATTTTATTCAGTTTCCAGGTCTCTTTTGTTTCCTTTGCTCTAGAACCATTCTTTAATCTTTCATTGACTTTCATGGCCTCAGCACTTTTGAATATAACAGGTTGGTTATTTCTTAGAGTGCTCCTCAAATTTGTGTTTGCTTGATATTGCTTTATAATTAGACTCAGTATTTCATTTTACCAGAATTATCATATAAATAATGTGTATTCTCCTCATGGCTTAATTTTAAATACTCCTCTATTCACTGAGTTTGCATTTACAAAACATACTTTGGTATTCCTTTTTTAATAATTCCAGCTCTTGTACCCAACCAAGGCCTAAAGTATTTACAAAAAACTAAGTAATAAAAATATTGTTTAAACTATAAAAGTTGTCCTGTCATTTGCCTAGAAAGTGTGTTTGTGTTTCTAACTTGCAAAATGCAATCAACATACATATATCACAGTAACTGTTCCCTTTCAGCTTTAAAATATTGATAAAATTATCTTCCACATTAACCAAAAGAAGTAAAAGGGTTGATACAATTTATTGAATAAAAGCCTTTATGTGTGGAAGCCTTAATGTTTGAATAAAGAAAAGTAGTTCCCACACAGACATCTTCAAGTTGAAGAAAAATCTGTTTTGTGCTTTCTGGTGTTTCAAACAACAGACATGATATGCCACTTTTCCATTTACTTGAATAATAGCTTTTAAAACTGTTACAAATCCCCTAGTTTGTATTTCCTACACACAGTGTCTCAATAGGCAGAAGCTATGTTAAATAACATGATGGATCTCAGTCCTGCCCTCTTTTTCTCACGTCCCCCATCCCAAACATGTCTAGAGATTTCTCTAAACAGTAGGTGGTAATGGAGATCTGGGCTCTGATTGAAGACATATCGAGGCATAATGGACTCCTAGGACACATATCATGGGTGAGAATGGAGAGAAATCCTGCAGCAAGCCCTTGTTTCCCGGGGGGAGGCACCAGTGCTTGTGCTGGGGCTGGTCATTACACTCCAATCCGTTCCTGCACAGGGCCGCACTGCTTGGAAGAGCCACGCTGCCATATGGCATATTAAAGATCTCTCCTAATAAATCTAGCTAAGCAGCCATGCCTTCAAGCTGCTTTTTTATATGTGTGTGTATAATACAGTTTATTGGTTGTTACCAACATCTGGGCCAGCGACTGAGGACAGTATGTATCCCACACTGAGGATGCTGGTTCCCTATTATCTGCATCATTGATTTTGAATGTTAGGAAGTATATTTTCCTGCTGATGCATAAATTTCTTTATGGGATCCTGTTGAAATAAAATGTACAATGAGATGCGGTGTTGACAAAAAGGAAAGGGATGCTTAATCCCCTTTTATTGTAATTTTATGATTATACATCTAGATATATCCATCTATCTATATATCTATATCTATACCTAATCTATATCTATACCTAATCTATATCTATATCTATATCTATATCTATATCTATATCTATATCTATCTATATCATCTATATATATGTAGTGAAACCAGAGCTCAAGAGTAGGTGATAAGTATGGTCTCTAAAATTGTTGTCAAAATATTATCGAGTTAGCTCAATGGTACAAATTTTGCTTCTGTAGTTGTCTAATAATAACATTAATTGTGTGGCATATTTTAATATGACTTCAGAAAAAATAAGTTCACTTATTTTCAATGATCCCTCAGTTCACTTATATTATGCTAAAAGGAAAAGACAAATAAATAGGGCTTAATAAGAGAATAAAAGCTGCTGAATTTTCCCTCAGATAGTATTATGTCACAAAAAGAGTGGGACACAGACAAAGCTGTTACCATGACTGTAAAGAATTTACCTGAGACACATGATTTTCCACAATATTTCCACAACGGAGACAGAAAATTGCAAGGGCATGGATGCTGATGACATACATGTGGCTTTAGCCAGCTCTATTTTTGCCTTGGGACAAAACTTTGAGAAGTAACTGGTATATTCACTTTGTTAGTCTATTATTGCATATTTATGTAAAGTATTTCTTTCTTTTAAGCACCATGATCTTTTTTTTTGTGTGTGTGTATGCTGTTGCCTTGATATTAAATGGAATCAGAAGGACTACAATTGATGTGTGCCGGTTTTATAAATGTTTCTCTTGGTTCTCATCTCCTTTTTCATTCTCTTTAATGTCATGAGCCAGTCACTCCTGGCTTCACTTTAGATTTAGATATTTACTATACCATTCTTTCATTCCTGGACCCAAAACCACACATCTGGCTTCTGAGACATCATGACAATATGATCAGGCTATATTCCAAGTATATATCCCATTTTTATTAGATTCCAAAAATCTTCAGAAACCACAAATTGTTGAATAATGGCCTTGGAAAATGTATGTCTATAGCTGTAGGACAATCAAGTTATATTCTGAGATGATAACGTCTCAGCATGACCTGCATTGCAGAGGTGCTGAATCTGGAGCCTTGGTAAGAGAGTTTCCAGCTCCATGAAAGTAGAACAGGAAGAGAGGTGAGATAATCAGAGAAGGTATAAAAAATATGGGGAGACGGAAATAAATTAGAGTTAGAAATTTACTCTACTTAATATTGAAAACTGTCTGTCACTACGTAAGTGTCTCCATTGCCAAAGTCAGGAAAGTCACGTGAACTAGCCAACCTTAGCATTGTTGATTTCTCCACCTAAATAGAAGGTTAAATTTAACCACCAGGTGGCAATGACTCACCACTTTCTAGGATACATACTTCTATACGTGGCCACATTCTGCATTGCATTCAAAGACCCTTTGCCCACTAGCGACATCTCAGGCGCTAATTTGTCATAACAGAATGAGTGCTGCTCCATTTAGCAATAGCTACCATGGCTACATACTGAATTAAGATGATGAAAACCACAGTTGCTTGGAGGTCAGTGTAAAAACAGAAAAGTGTGACTTAATGGTAGCATTCAAGAAGAAAGAATGTGCCTGATTTCCTTTCTCTTCCCTGCAAGGAATTCAAGGAGGCAATTACTGGACATTTCCATCTCTCTCTCGATTACCAACTGCCCTATACCACTCCTGCTTCCAGAATTTGTGAATCTTTACTTAGCTCTGGCAAGAATTAAGACACAAGAGCTTTCAGAAAGAGTTGAAAGAAATATTCTAAGAAGATCAAACAAAGAGAGGAAAAACCGGATTACCACTAAGCAATACAGGGTAGAAATCAAGTGCATGAGCTGTGTAATCAGATTTGGCTGAGGACAGATTCTGTCTCCACCACATACAAGCAGTGGGACCTTAGGTTAAGGAAATAAAATTCCTACACTTCAATATCCTCATCTATAAAGTAAAACTGTTATGAGAAATAATCTAATATATGTAAATCATTTCAAATTGAAATATGCTTATAAAAAGTAGCATATCCAGCTACCTTTTATTCCTTTAAGGTCTTATCATATTGATTATGTTATAAATAGAAGAACTGGTTAAAGAGAAAGCTCTTTTTCTTTTTTTTAATGGCTTACAGTGAGTCATTATGGTAATAATTATGGATATAATGATAGACACTAAAAAACAACAACTAAAAAAAAGACTTATTCATCTGCTATACCGTACTAAAAAATAGAAAATTAAGGAATGTCATTGGCTCAATCATACTTTCAAAGCTGATTTAAACAAAGGCAGCCCACAGTTGTCCAGGATTTTCTACAGCAGGAAGTTGTTGAAATGAAGCCTCAAACAAGATTGCTGAAAAATGTGACCTTGTAGCATGACTGACAACAACCAACCTCCCACCAATATGACTGTTTATGCTCATCAGTAGAGTTTACTCAGACACTATTTCTCCTTATTATGAAACATTGTCATGCAGCTGCCATTCTGTGGAGATATCTGGTAAACATTTTTGAGACAGGCGAAGCTTTTAGAATTCCTTTTGAGCTTTGTTACATCAAACATGTAGAATAAAATTGCCCAGTGTGAAGGAGGAAAAGTATTTTTTAGTCTCATTGGAAAGATGAAATCACACGTGGTAGCTGGAGCTGGCAGTCCTGATTGAGTCACTGAAAAGCCCATCAACATTATTCACTCTGATTGATTAAAGTAAACATTCGGTTTATTCATGTGAGACATGCAGCTACATCTGGTGAGCTCTTGAATCCCATTTCAATTCATACGGGATTTTGTACTATTATTTTGCAGAATAAAAATGACGCTATGACTCTACTGCAAGTATTAAAGGAATGATAACTCTATAGTTTTATTTTTGATCTTGCATAAGCAAAAGAAGAGAATAAAATAGCATGAAGATAATGATAGCTATAATAATCTTGCATGTTTTGTGTAAGGATGTTCCATTATAGTTTATTTTGTTGTTATTGGGTCGATGATATACAGTTCTGTCAAGCTGTTGACACTGTTTTGGAGAAACCCGAATGTATATGTTTTAAATCTTTGGACTTCTATAGATAAAAGCTGTTTCATCATAAAAGGCATTCTTTTGAGAACTGAATTCTTCATGTTAATAAATTATCTTTAGCTGTTTCTCAGCCTATCTCTGAACTGAAAATAGAACAAGTGATATTTTGTCCAAAGAACAAAAAAGAGAAGCCCTCTCCCTCTGTCTTCGCCTTCCCAAAATTCCGTGTGTGTCTCCCATCTGTAGAATAGAGTTTATGTTAAATGCTGAGATAGGACAGACTTTTGGGGAAAGACTAGTTCCAGAAACTATCTAACTATTAATGCTTTATAGCTGATAACGGTTTCATGTTTCCTCACTGAAATGGTAATTCTTTGTTAACTCTATAGAGTTCATAATTTTCCCCAGAAAAAAAGCTAAGTTATATTTAGGGGGGAAAAACACATATTACATCAAGCCAGTGTCTCTCTTGGCATGCAAAGTTAAAGGAAAATTTTTTTCCTATAATATTTTTCTTGACTGTTCGTCATATGGAAGCACATTCAAAAAGAGGATGACCAAACTCCCTAAAACATAACAGAAAAGCCTTAAAATGTACCATGTTGAGCAGCTATGGCTGAACTTTAAGAGGTTAGAGCTCTAGAATGGTCTCCCTCTTCAAGGAAAGTTTAAATAAAAGGTTCTGCAAATGTTATGTATTCAGAACTAGATGACAATGATTTAAGGAAGGCTATTTTTCCTTCTGACCCTTCAAAGGATTTTCCCTTACTGTGGAATTCTGAGAAAACCTAGTCCACAGGGAACCTTCATGTGAATTAGCAAAGAGCCCCATCTGGGCAGCAGCACCTCTTTACACATCTGGTTTGCAAGCAGTGAGTGACTGTGCTCATTTAAACGTTCTGCCACTTTTCCAGGATGATACAACCCCCACCGGTCACCATGACTTGGGAAGGGGAGCAAAGATCATATTTGTCTGCCTTTTTGAGAGAAAAACTTTGTACAAGGCCCAAACTATACTAGTATAAGGCACTTTCTCCCCCAACTCTGCTCTAATTTTATTTCTTCATCCACTAATTGAAGACAATTAAAATGGAAAAAAAAATAAAAATAAAAAAACAAGATCATCTTTAAAAGGGGGGAAAGCACATTCATTGAAGAAGACCTGTTGATTTCTTCAAAGAATTTTACAAATATTTTAATGCTACCAATGTTATGTCAGACACATTGAATGCTTCAAGCCAGAAGGTCAGTTAATTCCAATGATAGTTTAGTCATTTCATTCAACTCATGGAATCAGAGTAAAGACCTTGGAAGCTCATTTTGCCAAAAGTGAGTCATCTAACATCACCGGAGATGTTATTATAAAATCAATATAAATGCTCAGCAGAAAGAAAAAGTTTCATATTCTGTGGTAATAATATAAACACAAATTTTGGTATAAATTAGTGTTGTCATGATATAGACAATATTCTTGCCTAATTAAGAAAACCTATAGAACAGAAATATTCTTGGTAAAATGCAGTGAACATGCATTTTAATAACTGTACCCAAAACGCTGTGATGCTCTTCAAACTGAAATACAAGTGCAATTGTCAAAATCTGCACACACACCATGCACACAAAGAAAATTATCTACAGGTTTTCTTGTATGTGTGATGGAGTTGATATTGAATGTAAAAGAAATGTCAGCATAGTAATAGGTTCATTCTCTCTTTGCTACCTGTAATTAGCAGTTTTAGAAAGTTTGAACCTTTGAAGATGTCTTTTGAAAATCACCCTTAATGCCCTATAATTGTGTTAATTTTTTTTTCTGGTAACTTAATTGATTTTATTTTATTTTTTTTGTGTGTTCTCATTTTATTTATTTTATTTTTTTATTATTATTACATAAAGTTTTACAAAGATTGGTACATATATCTCTTTTTCCCCCTGCCCTTCCCCCAGCCTCCCCTACCCCCCAGTGTTTTGTGTCCATTAGTTACGCTTAAATGCATGGACCAAAGTCCCTTGGCTGATCTGTTACCCACCCCCCCACAATGTTCCTGTCCTTGTTGCTGTAATTTGACAGTCTGTTTAATGCTGCTCTGCCTCTGTATCCATTTTTGTTCACCAGTTTATAATGGTTATTATTATCCATAGATGAATGAGGACATATGGTATTTTTCTTTCATTGACTGGCTTATTTCACTTAGCATTATGTTCTCCAGCTCCATCCATACGCCTGCAAATGCTAAGAACTCCTTCCTTTTTACAGCAGCATAGTATTCCATTGTGTAGATGTACCACAGTTTTCTAATCCATTCATCTGCTGATGGGCACTTAGGCTGTTTCCAAATTTTAGCTATGGTGAATTGTGCTGCTATGAACATAGGGATGCATATGTCCTTTCTGATTAGTGTTTCTGGTTTCTTAGGATATATTCCCAGAAGTGGGATCAGAGGGTCAAAAGGGAGATCCATGTTTAATTTTTTGAGGAAACTCCATACTGTTCTCCACAGTGGCTGCACCAGTCTGCATTCCCACCAGCAGTGCACGAGTGTTCCTTTTACTCCACATCCTCTCCAGCACTTGTCGTTTGTTGATTTGTTGATGATAGCCATTCTGACAGGTGTGAGATGGTACCTCATTGTTGTTTTGATTTGCATCTCTCGGATGATTAGTGA
>PVJC01030565.1:0-21111 GCA_004026665.1 Murina feae
CTGCTCTTTCCTTCAGCTCCGGAGGATTCTATGATTGTTACAATGTTTCAAAAAGCTGTGTTTCGCTAGAGGCAGTTTAATCGGAGCTGAGCTGAGGGGCTCAGCTTCACTTTCGCTGCTGCCGCAATGGAAAGGGCTGTTTACTCAGGTCCGGGAGTGGCGGCCGCCATGTTGGCTGGGCTAATTTGCATACAGCCGCACTGATTGGCTGGTGGGCGTGGCTTACCCTGTCTCGGAGAAACAGTTAATTTTAATATTTCGCTTTTATTAGTTTAGATCATATTCAGAAACTAAGATCTAGGTACTAGCTGTGCTCGTCACTATTGAAGTATTATTACTTCTTGACTCTCTGCACTATTTTCACTTGCAGTATAGCCTGGAAATCACAATATTCATTCATTACTTTTATGGTTGAATGGTATCCCACTGTGTAGAATTGCCACAGTACTTTCAACCACTCTCCTAAGCATAACCATTTCAGTAGTTTTAAATATTTTACAATTATGAAAAATGCCACAATGAATAATTTTAGGTATGTGATTTTCATGTATTTGAAAGTATGTCTTCATGATAAATTCCTAGAAATGGAATTGTAGGGTCAAATGGTGTATATATGTGATTTGTTAGACATTGCCTAATCCTTGTGCAAAAGGCTTGTCCCAATTTCTCTAACCATCGGCAAACTATGAGAATAAAGCCTGCATTTTCAACTCTTCCTTCAAATCATTTTAGCAGAGATGCTGAGTAGCATTTGAGTGGCTGATTTATGTTTATTTCATCTCTCTGAATACAGATACCATCTAACCATAGTGCTAACAATCAAAAAAGGTTTACATAACTATAAAGAAAGAGGAAGAGAAAGAACAAGAGCTGGGAAAAAATCATTCATGAAAAAAAAATAGTTGGCTTTGATCACAACAGCACAGGATGAAAACACAGCTTAGAGTGTTCCCTTTGAAAGCTTAACAAACCAAGAAGGTTTTACAGTAACTTTGTCCATGGCCAAGATCCAGCTCTGTCTCCTTTATGTCCCCAAGACCCATACCAATACCACAAGTTGCACAGAGTACTTGAATCATCTGCCTATCATTAGACATTTAGTTTTGAAGTCAAGACTATATATTGATCAACATATGTATCCCAACTCCTAGCACAATGCTAAACACATAAAATGGTATGTTAAAATTTTTATGATTGCGTTTTCCTGATGAAATTTTAAAAGCTCATTAAAATAAAAACAAACATTTCCTGAGTGCTTACTCTGTTCCACATACCATCCTAAATGTTTTACATATATTGCCCCATTTTATGCTCTTAATTATCATACCAGGTTGGTTGTATTAATACTCCCATTTAATAGATGAGGAAACAAAGACTTGGGAAGACAAATCACTTGCCTAAGGTGGCATATCATGAAAAAGAGTTGGAATTTCAGTGGAATTTGAACTAAGGTCTTTCTCATGCCAAAGCCATGCTGCTTCACTTCCTGATTCCTGATGCCCCTTACATCAATATTATGTAAGCAGGTTCCTACTTTGCCTACTATCATGCCAAAGCTAATTCTATATTAAGGATTTCAGGCCACTGTGTTGCTATCTAATCTAATAAAAGAGTAATATGCAAATTAACCATCTCTCCGGGATGCCTAAGCCATGCCCATCAGCCAAGCCAAGCCCACCAGCCAATCAGAGCAGCTGTATGCAAATTAACCCAGCCAAGATGGCGGCTGGCAGCCATGGAGCTAGAGTAAACAGCAGGCTTCCATTGCAACTGCCTGCCTAGGCTGGCTGAGCCTCTGCTCATGGTAACAATGTTTTAAATATAGAAGCCACGGAGCTGAAACAAACAGGAGGCTTCCTTACCTGCCTAGGCCTCAGTTCAAAGCAACAGTGTCTCAATTACAAAAGATAAATAAACCCCAGAAACCTGATTCCAGCCAGCCTTGCTGGGACATTGGGTCAATGGGAGCTGTGGGCAGCCTAAAAGCCTGAAAACGGCCCTCAGCCCCTCACCCAGGCTGGCCACACCCCAATGGGGTGAGGGTCCACACTGGGGGGCTTGGCCAGCCTGCAAAAAGCCAACAGCCCCTCACCCAGGCTAGCCAGGCATGCCAGGACATCCCCTGAGGGGTCTCAGACTACAAGAGGGCACAGGACAGGCTGAGGGACCACCACCCCCCCCCGAGTGCACAAATTTTTGTGCACCAGGCCCCTAGTTAAGAATAAAAGGAAAGGTGACCATTTTAAGATTTCCAAATAGATTCTTAAAAAGCTTTCTGAGATTTTTACCTTTTAGCAAACAAAGCTTTGGCTCCTCTGATACATGGACACACTTACCACCCCCTTGTGACTTGGATTATGTACAAGCATCCTATTAAAGAGTTTTTAAAAGACTGAAATGTGGTTTCCTTTCTGACAGCAAAGGGAAAATAAAAAGATGTTCTTTGACCTCCTGTTCTAATCTGCTTTTGGAAGTCAAGTCTGCAATTCCCAGAACTCTATCACCAGCTTGTTACATTTCCATAAATCTGCCCAAGAATACAAAACTGTTCACCCAAAAAATGTAATGTAAACTGTAAAACACATGCACGTGATACCTGGGTCCAATTTGCCCTCATTTTGTATATAAGTGAAAATAAAGCAATGCCTCAGCTCTTACAATTGCCAATATCACATTACTTAGATAAATGCCACCAAATCATTATTGAAATTCTGATAGCATTTGCCTTAGTGGTAAAAGAAAATTACCTGTAATCCATAGTTTAAATAATTACTTTTAAACAAAAGCTTCTCTTCTGCATTGCTTACTTATCTGCCGAGACCAACTCAGCAGGGCTATGTATTTTATTAAAATTGCCTTCAGACTGCTAATGGCAGGGCGTCTGTTAGCACAGGGAAAGTGATGGCAGTTTGACTCCTATTCCTAATATTGGGAGTTAGTCCAGACACTTAAGAGCCAGAACTCTGCTGTGCATTTGACTATGTTATCAACACTTTAGTTGCTAATGATACTAGTGACAGCATTTCAATATGATGGGTCAGACAAATAGGAAAGCTTAAAATTGTGCTTACAGAACCAAAGAACTCCCTACTCCCCCCCCCCCAATCCCTTTTACCAGAAGATCAGCTGGTGTTAGGTTTCCTGACTGGGAATTATTTGGTAATCGTCTGTTCAATACATTCTTCCCTTCCCTTTTCCGCAACTTGAAGGGGGAGCCTCCTCCGCACCTGGTAGCTACCCGTTCAGAAATGACAACTGAAAGCCTTCCCATGGAGAAGCCACGTGCCAACCACCCAGCAGAGGGTCACACTGATGACTTCCCTGTGGCTTTTATTTTCCCCAGGGAGTTCCACAGGCAAGCCTGACTGCTTGCCAGATATGCTGAGTGCCACAACCGGCAGCGCTAAGAACCCCCCGTCCTTCCTGATGGGAAGCAGTAAGCAATTGCGCTGAACACCTGTGTCAGCTCCTGTTCCTGGGCACACCCTGGGCAAGCACTCACTCAGCACTCAGAATGGGGCTCCCTTCATCTCCTGGCACTTCTGCCCCAAAACTTTTCAGTAGTCATATGATAATTGTGGTGTTTGCCAGATCTCTATAACATCGGCATGTTTAACTACTGTACATAGGATCACTCAAATAATCCATGAGCTATAGATTTTACTGTAAGTGTTTAAAGGCAATCAGCATAATGAACGGATTTCCTGTTATTGTGGAAGTAAACACAGAATTCTCTATCCCTTCCTCATCATGATTCCATAGATGACGATGAAAAAAATACATAGATGAAAAGGGCAAGAAAGAAAATGGAGCCCTAGCTGGTTTGGCTCAATGGACAGAGCTTCGGCCTGTGGACTCAAGGGTCTCAGGTTCGATTCCAGTCAAGGGCATGTGCCTTGGTTGCGGGCACATCCCCAGTAGGGGGTGTACAGGAGGCAGCTGATCGATGTTTCTCTCTCATCGATGTTTCTAACTCTCTATCCCTCTCCCTTTCTCTCTGTAAAAAATCAATAAAATATATTTTTTTAAAAAGAAAAGAAAATGAAACAGTAGATTAAAGCTTCTAAGAACTTTATATATGAAGGAGAGGTAGCTGGAGGAAGAAGGACCGGAGGAAAGTTTTTATTTATTTGTTTGTTTTAAGATGGGAAACCTGAGCATGTTTACACATTAAAGGTTTCAGTAAAGAAGAAGTGGAAGATACTAGAGGGAAGGATCCGTGTTGCTGCTTTGGCCAGAGGGTTGAGCATTGTCCTGTGCAGCAAAAGGTTGCCAGTTCAATTCCCAGCCAGAGTACATGCCTGGAAGGGGGTCAGGGTGTGTGTGGATGGCAACTGACAGATGTTTCTCTCTCTCTACTCTTTCCTTCCTCTCTCTCTTAAAAAAAACAACAACAATGAAAAAGAATCTACGTTTCTGAAACTGCCCTAGGAAATGGTGTCTGAGCACAGGTGAAGACCCTGGACCTTTGGGGAAAACAAGAACCTCCTTTGCCCTGACTGGTTTGGCTCAGTGGATAGAGCATTGGCCTGCAGACTCAGGGGCCCAGGTTTGATTCCGGTCAAGGGCATGTGCCTTGCTTGTGGGCACATCCCCAGTAGGAGGTGTGCAGGAGGCAGCTGATCGATGTTTTTCTCTCATCAATGTTTCTAACCCTCTATCCCCCTCCCTCCCTCTCTGTAAAAAATATATATATATAGATTTTAAAAAAGAACCTCCTTCACCCAGAAAGGAACAGGAATCACCCCAGATTCAATAATTCAGGTGTGTGTGTGTGTATTTGAGGTAGGCATACCCTCTCCTCCCAAAAATAATGTTGAAGAATAATTTCCTTATTTCTCTGTTGGAATAAATAAGAATTTTTAGGAAAATTACATTAAATATTCATAAACAAATAGGATATATATGCTATATGAATATTTTGGTAGCCAAATAATGGAAATCTAAGTTTAGATACCTAATTACAGTTCTAAAATTATTTTTCATGTATTGATTTACATTTGAAATATCTTTTAAAGTATATTTTTTATTGATTTCAGAGAGGAAGGGAGAGGGGGAGAGAAAGAGAGGGAGAGAAACATCAATGATGAGAGAGAATCACTGATTGACCACCTCCTGCACACCTCACATTGGGGCTCGAGTCTGCAACCCCTGTAATTGAACCATGATCTCCTGTTTAATAGGGCAATGCTCAACCACTGAGTCATGCTGGCTGGACTGAAATATTTTTAATAAAATAAAGTTATTTAGAAATCGGAAACTGCTGCTAAAAAACGCCAGTAGAAGGTACTTTTGCCTCTTAAATTTTCATTTTTTAATAGTCACTTTGATTCTTTGAAATGATAGTAATAATAATTTTAGAAATAACCCTTCCTTCTACAGATCAATAATATCTTCTCTAACCTGATAATCTTTCTAAAGATAAATATAGAAGTTATCTGTCCTATTTATATGAAATAATATCCCTTATTGTCTCATTTATATAAAATACGGTCACTTCTAACTAACCCATTTTTATGTACCACCTAATATGTGTACCCAGGCTTAAAAACTGTAATGTAACTGCAAAGACAGTAACAGTGCCTTTCCCCTTACAGGAAACAGTGATCTCTGGCAGGCAAAGACAGATTAAAGTCCCGAAGTCATCAGGCTGGCAAGTTTCAGAGCTGGTTCCAGAATTCATGTCCTCTAATTTCTACTAAGTTGTTATTTTTTAAATTATTCTATGTTTCTCCTAGTAAATATTCTTCTGGGTCATGTGATTATTATAATAAAACCATAACATAATTATCAAACATCTTCCTTTGCAAATAGAAGATAAAATTCATGACTTATTTGTGCACTTATACAAAGCTGTGTAGTTAGTTTTGGTAGAAATAATAGATAACAAACAAATGGGAAATTGGGCTGTGCAAAGGAGCTAATCAAATGTACACTATTTAACTATCACATGACATTGTCACTAATGTCCCTATTACAAAACAATAAATTATTACACAAAATCAAATAACATGATTCAAATGCAAAATAATTCTGCAATTTTAGTATGAAAAAGAAAAATGATAGATGTACTATCATTAGTTCCTTGAACACAATCATCGGACAGTTATCCCGCTCAGATAAAATTTCTCTGATCATTGTTAATTTATTTTCATTTATAATTTACATTTTGTTGATAAAGTGTAATTTTAATAATTCTTTATACAACCTGTAAGTCTGAGTGACATGGAGGCATAGCATGCCCCTTACTGGCTTAAACCCCCTTGATGATTCCCATCTCCCTCAGAACTATAGTCAAGGTCCTACTGTAATCTATCAGGCCCTGCGTGATGGACTGAATATCATCCTCCCATTCTCATCTCTTGTCAACTCCTTCCTCTCTTCCTGACATACGCCCTTCTTGGAACTCCTTCAACACACCAAGCACACTCCTTATACTTGCTCTTGCCACCGAATGTAACTCTCCTCACCCATATATCTACATGGCCCCCACTCTCACTCCACTCAGGTCTGTGCTCCATACTCTCCTCCTCAGAAAGGCCTTTCTTAGACACAGTAGTGAACATAGTCTCCCACCAGTCTCTACTTGTTCCATTTTATTTTCTTCTTCGTACTTATCCCCATAAACATATACATCAAAACCTTCAACTTACATTTCCCTCCACTAAAATGAAAGCTCCAGGACAGTAAGAACTCCTGTTATATGAACGAATGAATGAATGAATGAATGAACAGATGGTTAATCATCTTTTTATTCCATCTATCGAAACAGGAAATGTCTCCAGAAAATCAACATTTAAAAAAAGCTTAAAATTTTTGATATCTTCAAATATCAGTAAAATCCAAAGTATTAGCATATATTGTATAGGTTGTATTTATAATTGTATTATAAATTGGTAAAGATGGCAAATGATGATGTATTTTCTGTGTGTGTGCACAATGCTGTGTGCAGAATTATTTGTACTCCACAAGCTAGAAGGCAGCATAATGCAGTAGGCCTGCATCATGTCAAAAAACACACAAGAGTTAACCTCTGTTAGCAATATTTCATGTGACATGGTTGGCAACTGAGATTTACAAAATAGGGGTACTGGATTGAGGTTCTTCCTTTCTCTCAAGATTATGGATATCTGAAGCATTTGTCTCTTCTTTCTTGATTTCGCTTCCAGACACACAAGAACCAGATTCAATTTAATGTCAGTATTGACATTAACAGGGGGATGACAAGAACAATGACCACTTTGGGCTTCAGTTTATTTCTTTTTAATGTTTAGTTCAAGGATATTTGTAAACTAAAAAATTTGTGGATATTAACTACCAGAAAAACTCTTCATAAAAGCATTACCTAAAAGAGGTCCTTAACTCTGCAAAAATCCGTGCCGACATACTGACAAACCCAACTACGAAGGCATATAATTCTGAATATAGGATTTTTTGGTTCGGGACTCTCTATATTTATATGCAGAGATGTTAGCAAGATTGACTTGAAATTATTTTCCTTTAAGATGGAGGGTAGTATTCTCTCAAGATACATAACAATAATAAATTGTGTAGTCCCTAATGCTAATGCTAGAAAATCACTGAATCCCTGAAGCATCCAAAGGGAACTTGAAGCTTCCTTAGCTCCTTCCTGAATAAGCCATTTTATTTCAAGAGGTGTGACCAGACTGAAGGGCAAAGGCATTATCTCTGTGTGATGAAAACTGAAAATCCACTGCTGGCTGCTCAATAGGAGACCTGAGCTGGAGGGGCTGAGTCCAACCACAGAGGAGTTGTGGAAGTGGTAACCCTGAGTAACAGAGAGGGAAAGGATCCCCAAGCTTTTATCAATAACTAAGCAGCAATAGTGAGAGTTGTAATCATTGTTTGAAACAAGTGGGAAGCTTCTCTAAAGCTAGAGAGGAACACAAAGTCACTCAGGGTGAAGCCCAGGGCTACGGGACTGCAGATGTCAGCTTGGTTCCAGCTTACGGAGGAGTGTGGCTAACACCAAGCCTTCCACAATGGCTGACAAATGCTCATAGCAGACCCTTTGACTGTTGTGATCTTCCTATTGACATAGACATTGTCTGTTTGAATTAACCTTCATTTTACACATGGTGGTCAACATGCAGTACTTAAGATGAATGTGAGCAAACAGATGGATTCTGAAGAGTGTCAAGAGCTTTTGGAGGTGTACCCAAACCCGAGAACACAGCAGAGAAGAAAGAAAACTTGGTTTTCATGAACCAAGTGCTGTCCTACTACAACTACATGGTCACATTTTATATGATTTAGGATTTTGATTCTAAAAAAAAATCATTCACAAAACAGCTTACATACCATAAAGAATGATAGAAATCAGGGTATATCAATATATATTGTTAGGCTATAAATTTTCTTCTAGTCTTGAAAATTTGTTTAAATTATGTTTTCACCTTCAAATCCTAAAAAGAACATATCCAAATGCTGGATTTTTTACATAAAGGTGTTAGCCATGATTTGCAAAACTGAAGACATACTAAGCAAGCACAGACTTCAAGAACTAAACAAATAGGAGAGACGTGGGAACCCTAGAATGGATAGCAAAAGAATGAACAGCAAATGAAAATGAAAATGTCCTCACCTCCTGAGTCTTCCCTCCAATCTCTCTCACTCCCGAAGTCCTTGTATTATCTATAGCGTCCAATGCTATAAAAATAAAAGGAAAGGAGGTCGTGATAAATCAGTAATTCCAAAATACTCAGGTAAAAAAAAATTAAACATCATAAAGAGAGTTAAACAAGATTTCTGAAACAAAACTGTGAAAGAAGTATTGTCATTTTCATTGTAATAATTTTCAAAAGACCAGATTCATAGCCACGTAACAAGGTCAGACTCAGGGCTATGCCAGTTAATGGTTGATAAGTGAATAATGAACAATTGAAAAGCAAACTTATAAGTGACAGTCAAGATGTAATTAAGGACAGTTTTAATGTAAAAATATGAGCCAGTTATTTTGAAGCTTTACCAATTAAATCACTTTTTAAAAATCTTTATGTTATTAGTTCAGTCATGTAAGCACATGTGTGGGTGTGTAGCCCTGGGACTACTTTTATTGAAAGAGTTTTAACCATCTTTATAGTCATTATGGTTAACTTAAAGCATACCTATAATACATTACTTACAGCTACAGTACTTCATGGAAAACATGCTAATGAGCACTAAAATTTATTAAATACAGACTAACACTTACCAAAGTACACTGCTGTATTCTACTAGGATACTAAGTTGTATAAAAATAAGAGTTTTAGAAACTCACTGAATAATTCCTAGGTTAAAAATCACAACAAAAATAAAATTAAAAAAAATACTTTCAATATACATAACTATTTTATAGTGATTTTATTGCTTATTTATGGCTATAGAATAATTTCTATAAGGGGAAGTTCATTGGCTATTCTCAATTCCCAAAAAGATTAAGTTCTATGCTTAAACAATGCTTAAACATTTGTTAATGATTTTTGTCATCTTGTTGGAAACATATTTATTCAAATTTTAAAAATATAAATTATATAAATTTCCTGTATGTGATGGTAGAGTGAACTGTACCATCAACCTGCTTATGTGGTCAGTATTTTAAGTAAGATTTTAAAATTCTCCCTTTAGGATAGTGGAATTCACCTCTGGGGTAAGGGTTTAACATACCAGAGGCAGGGATTTAGAAGTGATCTAGAATGAGGCTATTGTATAACTTATTTTTTTAATCTTCACCCGAGGATACCTCTTCCTATTGATTTATATAGAAAGAAAGGGAGGGAAGAGGTAAGGGAGAGAGAGAAAGGGAAACATTGATGTTAGAGAGAAACTTTGATGTGATAAACATCTACTGGAGCCTCCCATATATGCCTCAGCTAGGAATCAAGCCCTCACTTTTTCCTGTGTGTGGGAGGACACCCAACCACCGGACCACCTGCTTGGGGTTTTTAAACTTTTGATTATTCGTTTATATAAGACTTTTCATTTTTAAAAGCCTCAATAATTTTGGGAGACTTTTGGAGTACCTAAATGCTTTTGAAGTATATAAAACAGTGGAAATTATATACCAATACAAAGCAGGATTTATGTTAGGGATGCAAAGTTGGTTTAACATCTAAATATCAAATAATGTAACATACCATAGTATGTTACATTAAAGACAAAACCATATAATCCTCTCAATAAATGCTGCTTTCATGAGAAAAATCCAATACCCTTTCATGATGAAAACACTGACAAACTAGTAATAGAAGGGAACTTTCTCAACCTAATAAAAAACTTTTATAAAACAAACACAAACACACACACACACACAATGATACTTAAGGGTGAAAGATTGACTGCTTTTCCCCTAAGATGAGGTAGGTATAAGACAAGAATATCCACTCATAGCACTGCCGTTTAGCACTGAAACTAGAGGTTATAACCAAGTTTATTAAGAAAGAAAAATAAATAAAATATATCAATATTGGAAATGAAGAAGCAAATAAAACTATCTCTATTTGTATATAACATTATTTTATTTTTAAAATCCTAGTCAATTCACTAAAAAACTAGTAGAATTTATGGACAATTTCAATAGGATTGCAGAATATTTGATCAATACACAAAAATCAATTCAACTTCTATACACTAGCAATGAACATTCTGCAAATAGCACTAAAAAGACAATTTCATTATCAACACGAAAAAGAATAAAATACTTAAGTATAATTTCAGTAATATATGTGAAAAACTTGTACATCAAAAACCAAAACAACATAAAAATATTAGCTTCTTCTTCAAGGAAACACCAAAAGGTGGATGATGTTGATGCTGTGGGAGACTCTGGGGGCCCTAGAATGGGAGGCCGTGGTGGCTTCCATGGAGAATTTGGCAGTGGCATCAGGGCCAAGGTTGCCGCTGGGGACAGGGTCAGGGCAGGCCCCCAAGGCCGAGGAGCTCAAGGAGGCAAGGACAAAAACAAGGAGTGGGACCCTGTCACCAAGCTGAGCCGCTTGGTCAGGACGTTAAGATCAAGTCCCTGTAGATCTATTGGTCCTCCCTGCCCCTCCAGGAATCTGATGTCCTTGAGGACATCCCTCGAGGACAGCTTCTAAAGATTATGCTGGCGAAAAAGCAGACCCCACTGGCCAGAGGACCTGGTTCAAGGCATTTGCCTCCATTGGGGACTACAAAGGACACGTTGATCTGAGTGTTAAGTGCTCCAAAGAAGTAGCCACTGCCATCCGCGGGGCCATAATCCTGGCCAAGCTCTGTACTGGCCCTGTGCCACAAGGCTCCTGGGACAAGATTGGCAGTCCTCACACCTCCCTCGCGAGGTGAATGGCCTCTGAGGCTGGGTGCCCATGTGCATCATCCTTGTCCCCATGAGAAAAAAAAAACACTTTAAAAATATCAAATTTTGGTGATAAAATTTAAGGTTCCCTCTTCTATGTACTTAATCTTTAATTTTAATATGAATTCATTTAAAGAAATACTCAATGGCTACATTATCCCAGGAGACTATATCACATTTACCCAATTTTGTAATGATAAGAGTTATATGATTAAGTAACCTGATCACTCCAGTTATACAACCTAGAGTGCTTAACCTCTTTGTTTATTTAGCCCAAGTTTGATGATTCAAGTATGCTTTCTACTGTTGAAATGTAAATGAGGCCCCATTCTCTTCTCCAGTGCGTGCATGAATATTGCTTCAAGTTAAGTTGGAGATCTGTTGAATAGCAACCATCTATCCATTAATGGGTCCATTCACTCGACAGAAAGTTACTGGCTGCTTCTCATATGATAATGGATATTTTATAAGGTAGAATGGGGAAATAAAAATAATAATGCTTCAGGATTTTGTACCAATGTTAAAATCTGGTCACCTTAGTCTAACCACACCTACTAGGCGAATAGGGATAGCCTTTGCTTGCCATAATTCCAAATTTCTAATTTAACTCAACCCAGAAGATGTTAAACTAATAAATGATTTATAGTCACTTAGAACTCTTGGGTTCATAAGTCCATAGGCTGAGCCTAAAGGGAGACTCCTTTCCTTCATCTTCTGCATCTAATTGGTCATTGAATCATGCTCTTCCCATTTTAATATCTATAAAATCTGTCCCTCTTCATTTCTATAGCTATTACACTTCCTACACTCTTGTGCTTCTCTTACCTTAGCTGAGCTCTTCTCCTTGCCCCACTCTCAAACTCTACACACGTGACAACCTGGGCCTGTTCTGTCATTCTTCTGTGCATACTCTTCCCTCCAAACTCAACCCAACTACTGAGCCTTCTCAGGAAATTCCTTCCCAGCTCTCCAAGGGATACTGAGGAAGTTCTATTTCACAGGACCTATAAGCAGTAGGTTAGCATACATATGGATGTACCCAGTTAAGGGTTATATCAAATTATTATGACAATATTCCGCGCCAAAAAGCTATATGGTAAACTGTGGCCTTTCATTTGTAGCTACTGAAAGGTGAAAGTGGTTCAAATTTCTTCAAAAACATTTGGATCACATATATCAGCCATCTTACACATGTTCATATGTACTTTTATTCCTGAAAATAGGTATCTGAAGAAAAAATTCTAAAAATAAGAAAAGTTCATGCAAAAATATATTTATCTAAAATTATTTGGAATATGAAAAAGGAATAAGTCCAAATGGCTAACAGCAGAGCATTGGTTAAATAATCTATAGATCATCTCCCTACTAAACTGCAGAGGAAAAGGAGGCTTAGTAACTGGCAGAGCCCTGAATCCAAGAACACCCTGTGAATACAGGCCGAAAAAAGTCCCTCAACTGATTTTGTTCCAAAATATTAATGTTCTAAAATGTTAATTATGGCTAATAGTCAGAGGATCTATAGTTCATATAACACACACATACAAGATATAATAAAAACAACTGAAAGGAAAATGTGAAGATGTTACAATGTTACTTTTAAAAATATAGGAATTTATTACGTTCTTAGGCTAATCCACATTTTCTAACAATTTCTCCAAAAAAATTAAACAACTTTCATAATAATAAAGGGGTTATTAAGGATTTAAAAATTCTATACAAATTGCTATTAAAGAGAAATAAAAGGTTTTACAAAAGCTCTGAGTTGGCATCCAGTGACTGCTATAACCCCATCTTCCTCCTCAGCACAGAGATGCCCACTGGACACTACGTCTGGGCCCATTTCCTGTGCAGTAGCTAACGGTCTTTTTAAAAGTCACTTACTTAGTTATTTAATTATGTGTTAAAAATTCATTTTTATGCATCGGACACCTAATCCACACCAGCCCTCTACTTCACAGCCACCCTGTGACGTGGGCATTATGAACGCTTCACAAATGGGCAACATGTGGCCGAGCTGGTATGTGAACCCGAGACCAGGAGACTTCATATGCATTTTCCTTCCAACAGACCACATGGATCTCTTCAAAATGCACCCATCGATGTATCAATTCCCCATTTTGTTTTCTTTTCAAGTGTTAGTAATGTGTCATATAAAGGAATTGTTACTACTATGGAATTGAGCTCGTCAGGTTAAGTGGGGAAAAATACAAGAATGGGAAGCCTCCCCCTACCACTAGTCATTGCTTCTTTATTTCATTTCCTGAATAGTGCTTAAGACTACTTGTGTGTGTGTGTGTGTGTGTGTGTGTGTTATGTACTTGCCTATTTTGTTCATTATTTTATCTCTAGCACCTTATAGTGCCTGATTTAGACTGGATTTTAATATATACTTAGCAGAAGAATGAATAAATATATTCATGAGAACATGTGTAAATTCTTCTCTTTACTAGCTGTGTCTCTTGACAAATCTACTGGCCTCTCAGCTTTTAAATCCCCAGTTCCTTAATGCGGTACTGACTTATGAGTTTAACTTCATTCATTCAAAACTATTTATTGAGCACCTATTACATGCCAGCATCTTTTGTTCTAAGCAATGTGATAATAGCAGGGAACAAAACAGGCAAAAGTCTCTCATTCCTGGTGAGTGAAGAAAGACAAGAATATAACTAGTTAGATGTGATAACTATTTTGAAGACCAAACAGCTTGTGAATAGGACTCAGAGAGGAAAATCTATAATGTCAAGATGGGTAACTGAGAAACAGGACATGTGAGAAAGGAGGTGAGGGACCAGACATATGCATATTGGATCTAAAGAACTTTTCACACCGTGAGACTAGCAAGCTGGCGTGACTGTATGTTCAGAGGGGCTAGAAGGCAGTGAGTGAATGAGAGTAACAGGCACTGAAATCAGGTAAGTGAGAGAGGGGAAAAGGCAGAGTCTGTGAAGCCCAGGAGGCCTTTCTGTTGTAACTGCCCCGTAGGAAACTGGCCTTTGTTCTCAGAAAAAATAGGAGCCATTGGAAGAGTTTGAACAGAGTGGTATATGTGTCACTCGCGGGTTTTTATTCCTCAGTTGGGTTGCTATTTGCATTTTGGATGGGCAACTCCTCTTTGTCCTGACCATTGGGCACAGGGCAGCTCATTTAGCATCCCTAAACTCAGCCCACTAAACAACAGTAGCAATTCCCATACTTTTGACAACCACAGTGGCCCCATTTATTTCCACATGTATGTCAAGAATAGACTGAGGGTTGGTGTAAAGGTAGAGTTTGTTTAAATATTCTAAGTTATAGTTTATATTATCTTGAGCTAGTGTGGCAGCAGTGAATTTAGAATATATATATATATATATATATATATATATATATATATATATATATAATTTGCAGATTAGATTTGCCAGTCAATGAGACGTGTGTATGAGTGAAGGGTGATTCCCCAGGTGTTTGGAGTAAGCAAAAAAAATGATGTAGGTGCTATTCACTGAAATTGTGAAGACTGAGTGTGGATAGAGCAGATTTGGTGAAGAAAGCAGGAATTCGGTCAAACCACATTAAAAACTGCTATGCAAAAGTAGATATACATATATTTTACACAAAAATATTGTACAGTGAGGTAATGGGCACTAGTTCTGAACTGATAAATGTGTTAGAGTGCCCTTTATGGAGGGACAGAGTTAACAGACATTAACATTGAATAAATAAATAAATAAATAAATAATGACTGATAACTAATGGTAATCTATCAGATATTTTAAGAAATTAGATTATGTCATGAAAAGTTTTATTTGTGTGTTTTTTGTCTTCAAATAACCCAAATGAATAAATACAATAGTGGAATTTCCAACATGAAATGGTGTGTGGGTAGGCAGGCTTTTAGTGCTGTTAACATCCCACCACGTCTATATTGCTCGGAGTAGATGTCCTACAGTGAGATTAGGCTCCGGCTTGGGAAAACAGTGGGTGCCACAACTGTCCTGTACCTCATACCGACTAAACATCACCACTTCCAACATGATGAAGTCAATTGGTCAATATACATAACCTTTTCTACATTCATGATCAATTCAAGGATTTCAGAGAAAACACTACATCCAGACATGACTCAGACACCCTTTATGGGTAGACTTGAGTCATTTTTTCGTGGATGAAAGAAGTTATGTGAATCAACACAATGACCCGATTGATACAAACATGTAGGTTAGAGTTGTTAGGAAGAAGTATCCAATTGCACGCCTGCTGGAACCTTTTCCTCAGTGACAGCATTCTGCCTGCTGGTAAGAAAGCAATGCTCGTCACGGAATCATGACATTCCCCCTGCCCCCCAAACTCCCAGACTCAGAAAGCTTTAATCCTTCTTGAATTTACACCACATTTATGAGAATTCTTTTTCAATATTTTCTAGTAACATTCCCTATGACTATATACAGGTGAGATATTTGCATTCCCACAGAAATCCTTGCACACACACACGTACACACGTACACATATATACATGTACTTCCTTGAGGACGTGGCATCACTTTTCAGACTGACTAGGCCTATTGTCAGACACCCTCTTTCTAAAAACTTTAGCAGAAGGCACTGGATGCAATCCTTCGGCCAAGTTATACCTTCAATCTCCGGTGAGCTAGAGAAGTAAGGAGATTCGTGCAAAGGTTGACGTTTGAGCTGATGTGGAAGGAATGTGATCAGGAAGGACCAGTGACACAGACGCCCCAGGGGTTCCACATTGTTGTTTCACTGGAAGGATAGAGTGTGTCATAATGGATTTCTATGAATTGGAGCCAGCAGGACTGTCAGATTGAGCCGGGAACCCAGGATGGCAGCGCCTGCAAGATCATCTAATGAGGGGACAGGCTGCATGGGAAGTGCTGCTTCACTCAATTAGTGGACAAGGCTTTTAATGCTGCTCTGCACAACTAAAGCAATTTTGATTACTTAGGGCTGAGTCTCCATTTAGAATGTTTCAGAAGCTAAAACGGGGGTGTGCGTGTGTGTGTTTTAAATATAATTTATCTTGAGAGTATCTGAATGGCAATAAGCTATGTGAAAGCCAATCACATTATTTCCTATTTACCCCTAAGTAATATTAAAATATATTTTTAAAAGTTCAAAGGATAGAATTTACTCTGGCAAATGAAATGTAAATAAGATAGTGAATGATCAAGGATATGCAGAGGGTCTGTGTGTCTGTGCGTGTGTGCATGCATGTGCATGTGTGTGCATGTAGCCACTATGTGTGTCTCTCTGTGCCAGAATTACAGTTGGTGAATTTCATTTCATCAGCCAACATTATCAGGAGGGGTGCATATTTATTCTATATATCCACATTTTTTTAAAAAAATTTCATATCTTGCCTTCTTTGGCTGAAAGGACATACATTTTACAGCTTTTGATGTGGCAAACTGACATTTTCACTCCATTATTTTTTTATGTCACTGCATGATGAAAAGCACTGCTATGCACAATGATACAATTTTCTTTAATACTGCGATCATTGACCCATAACATAACTAAGATCTTACCCTAACAGAGGTGGTTAATTCCCATCATTCTCCTTAGAAATATACAGAGTTTCTATACCTCACTCTAGTCATCTTGCTTTCTACCTACTCTGTGTGTTTAATTCTCAAACTGCCTTGCACTGTGTGAAATTCTATAAAATTTTGAGTATTTAATTAGAAGGTCATTGGGTAAAAGGAATTACTAAAGTGCAAGACACACAGTAGGTGCCACTACATTTTTGTTGAATTAAACACAAATTCTACACAGATGAAGAAAGTGAACTTCATAATCACATCCATGCCTTGCCCTCCTTCCTTTGCTTCCCTCAGGTGAACAGCAACATCGGAACTAAAGGTTGAGAACATGCATCCATAGCTATAATTTACCATCAGCATAGTCACCTTTTCTTTGTTAATTTTTTTAAGTAGGCCCAATGCAAATGAATTTTTAAATGATACCCATCTTCATACCTTCATTTTATAAAAGAACTATAGCTCTGGCCAGGTGGCTCAGTTGGTTGGACCATTGCCTATACAAGAAAAGGTCAAAGGTTCAAGTGCCAGTCAGGGCACATCCCCAGGTTGCCGGGGTTCAATCCCTGGAGGTAGTTTTTCCATGTTTTTCTCACATGTGTGTTTCTCTCTTCCTCTCTCACCTATTCCTTTCTCTTTAGAATCATTTTTTTAAAGTAGAATGTTAAAAGAGCTATATGAACATGCTGAATCATATACATGTAGGGTAGAAGCAAAGAACATGTTTAAAACTTTCTTTAATACTTTCAGCCATGGGAAAACCTATTAGTTAACACTTATATATTTTTCTATTTATTTTATTTCCATATCATATTTCATTTCCTTAAAATAGTTTTAATAACCACTAATTTCTTATACCCAAAAGGGTTAACTCCAAAAGGATTCACACTCTTCGGGAGTTGGGTACATATTAGTAGAAAATAGTACATTATTGACATTGTTTGTATAGTAAGTAAAAATTAAAGAGAAGAAACAACTTGGCCCAGGAAGCAAGTGACACTTCCTAAATGGTGTTATGTTTTTAATAATTATAATGACTTTAGAAACTGGTGAGGCATATGCACTGATTCTGTCCCCCTTCCCCTCAGAAGGCATGATATGAAATCACATTCTTGACTCAAATTATTGCCAAAGTAAACTATGAATAGTCTCATTTATTCTTGTTTCCTGTTAAAGGGATGCATGAGAGAGGGTGAAGGGATTCCTGTTAGTTGTATGATTTTTTAGAAATTAAAATTTAAGGATTAACTTTAATGGGAAAGTGTCAGTAATATACACAATTTACTAGATATAAATCTCTTAGATGCTTCCTCTTTGTTCTTTAGTAAAGTATTGGTTTGAAGTTTCATTAACAATGACTATCATTCAGCTTTCCACTAACATTAGTATCTAATATCACAGATATTTGTCTATCCTTATTGATTAAACTTTATTTTGAATATATATGATATTTGCATGGTCCAAAAATAAAAAGCTGATATAAAGGTAACTCTGAGAGAACTTATTTCCATCTTCTCCCTTCTATTTAATCCCATCCACACATTATATCTAGTTATTTTCATTAAATTTGGTGTATCTTTCCTATATTCCTTTTTGTAAATATATATGCCATTCTTATGCAAAAGATAGCATACTGTCTATATTCTTCCAAGTTTTTAAAATTTTTCAACTAACAATGTATCCTGAAAATGTCTCCATATTAGTACAGAGATCTTCATTATTTTTTATAACTTAACTAGAGGCTCAATGCATGACATTTGTGCATGAGGAGGAGGGTCCCCTCAGCCCAGCCTGTACCCTCTCCAATCCAGAACACCTTGGGGGATGTCTGACTGCCAGTTTAGGCCCGATCCTGGGGATCGGACCTAAAACAGCAATTGGACATCCCTCTCACAATCCAGGATTCCTGACTCCTAACTGCTCATCTGCCTGCCTGCCTGATTGCCCCTAACTGGCCCCCTACAGACCTGGTCACCCCTAACTGCCCCCCCTGCCAGCCTGGTCTCCCCCAACTACCCTCCCCACTGGCCTGGTCGCCCCCCCTAATCCCTCTCTGCTTGCCTGGTCACCTCACACAGCCTGCTGTTCAGTCATTTGGTTGTCCCTCACTAACCCCCCTGTCAACCTGGTTGCCCCACGCAGCCTGCTGTTCAGTTATTACTGTGACGGAGTACTGGACAATTTGCATATTCCTCTATTATTAGTATAGATAATACTTCATTGTATGGACATACGATCATGTATTCAACAGGTTTTTTATGGATGGAAATTTAGTTTATTTCCAATATTTGACAATTTCAAATAATGTTATAATTAATAATCCACATGAGTATTTTTTAAGATTTTCATATAAATTCTCAGAAAACCACTGGTGGGTAAGAGAGTTGCCTTAGTCTACTGAGCCAGTGCCAGCTGCCTCCACATGTCTCCTATGCGAGAAGGAAATTGGTAAGTCTGAAATGCCTTAGATGCTTTCATCAGAGCTCAGTTTTACTCTTACTCTTGAATATATATCTGTGAAAAAAAGTAAATATGAAAGTCTCGGTTGATATTAAGGGAAAGAAACATATTTTAGAACTTTTCTAAATTTTTCTTCATTTCACAGACTTTGATATCCTAAACTCACCCAAACCCACAAGTCCTAAACACATATGAGTCAGGAAATATTCTCCTACATACAAACATCTTAGTGGCATGAGCAACCCTTAACTTTCCTTACATTTAGAAATCACATTAGGAGCTTGATAATAGTGATAGACTGAATGAATGGATGAATGGATCTACTGGATCCAACAGAAACCTGAAACAAAGCTTGAGATGAGTTTGCAGGAAATTTAGGCCTGAGTTAGCATTCTGAAGGCAGGCAGATATGATAACTTTTTTCTACTCTTTTAGTAATGAGGTAGCCAAACATAATGCCAGGACCATCTCTGTTGCAGTCCCAATGTGATGAATGGACATGGGTCTCATTTCATGGCTTGAGGTCAGGGTGTATCCAATACCACATTCTTGTCTATTGTCATAACTATTATAGGAATGATGACTAATAGCTTTGGGGAAGAGTAGAGGTTAGACAACAAGCACAGAGAAAAATGCCAGGACCAAGAAGGTTTATTCAACAAGAGGCATCCTCCTCTCCCTGGGTGGACCAGAGACTCCTCAGGGGAGAAAGGTAAGAGGAAATTAAAAAAGGAATGGTTGTATTAGTGCTTGTCAAAAAAATAGAAGTCTGAGAAATCCCGAGAGGGAGATAAAATATACTTTTCCTAAGACTTCTGTTAATTTTACCTTTGCCCTCAGAGTAGACTGAAGTACAGCTAATGCTTTGAGGAAAGCTCAGGGATTCTAATATACTATATAATAAAAGAGTAATATGCAAATTGACTCTAACAGCAGAACTACTAGGAATGACTGCTCACGATAACACACACTGACCACCAGGGGGCAGATGCTCAATGCAGGAGCTTCCCCTGGTAGTCAGTGCACTCCCACAGCGGGAGCTCTGCTCAGCCACAAGCCAGGCTGCTGGCTGCCAGTACAACAGTGGTGATAGTAGCCTCTCCTGCCTCCTCAGCAGCACTAAGGATGTCCGACTGCAGCTTAGGCCTACTTCCCGCTGGCAAGTGGACATCCCCCGAGGGCTCCTGGGCTGCCAGGGGGATGTCTGACTGCCAGCTTAGGCCCAATCACCCAGAGAGTGGGCCTAAGCCAGCAGGTAGACATCCCCCAAGGGGTCCCAGACTGCAAGAGGGCACAGGCCAGATTGAGGGACCCCCCCCCCCCGAGTGCACAAATTTTTGTGCACTGGGCCTGTAGTATATATATAAAAAGCCAGGAACCATAGCAACAGAATGGATAACTGAACAGGCTGAGAGGAACAACAAGGCTGGCAAGGGGGTTAGTGAGGGATGACCAAATGATTGAGCACCAGGCTGCGTGGGGTGACCAGGCCTGCAGGGGTGTTAGTGAGGGATGACCAAATGACTGAACAGCAGTCTGCATTGGGCAACCTGGCTGGCAGGGGGGTTAGTGAGAGACAACCAAATAACTGAACAGCAGGATGTGTGTGGCGACCAGGCTGGCAGATGGGGCAGTGAGGGGCAACCAAATGACCGAACATCAGGCTGTGTGGGGTGACCAGGCCAGCAGGGGGTCAGTGAATGGTGACCAGGCTGGCAGGGTGCGCAGTTGGGGATGACCAGGATGGTAGGGGGGACAGTAAGGGGTGACTATGCT
>PVJC01030566.1:0-21086 GCA_004026665.1 Murina feae
CACTGAGGGGTCCCAGACTGTGAGAGGGCACAGGCCGGGCTGAGGGACTCCGTGCACCCCGAGTGTACAAATTTTTGTGCACCGGGCCCCTAGTTTGAAATAATGACAGAAAACTTCCCCTACCTGGTGAAAGCAACAGACTACAAGTCCAGGAAGCACAGAGTCCCAAACAAGAGAAACCCAAAGAGGCCCACACCAAGACACATAATAATTAAAATGCCAACGGCAAAAGACAAAGAGAGAATCTTAAAAGCAGCAAGAGAAAAGCAGTTAATTACATACAAGGGAGTACCCATACAACTGTCAGCTGATTTCTCAACAGAAACTTTGCAGGCCAGAAGGGACTTGGCAAAGTGATGGACCTACAACCAAGATTACTCTACCCAGCAAAGCTATCATTCAGAATTGAAGGTCAGATAAAGAGCATCACAGACAAGTAAAAGCTAAAGGAGTTCATCACCACCAAACCACTATTATATGAAATGCTGAAGGGTATTCTTGAAGGAGAAGAGATTTTAAAATATGAACAATAAAATGGAAATAAACACACATCTATCAACAACTGAATCTAAAAATAAAAATAAACAAACAAAAAATCTAATGAGCACAATAAATTGATGAATAAAATAGAATCAGAGGCATGGACACATGGAATAGACTGACGAAGCTCAGGGGGAAGGGAGACTATATAAGCCATTGCCTCCAAGAGACAAGATTTTTAAAATGCAGATAGGAAAGTAATTTCAAAATTGGAATGTGGTCTCAAGAAGGTGCCAACCACCTTTTGATGCAGAGATTAAAGAATATGTAGTTTGGGGGATATTGGGTTTTAGATCCCAGCACAAGAAAATCCTAAGTTGTCTCCTCCCATAGATACACCAAAGCTACAGCTATATATGAAACAATTCTCTCTGAAAATGACCTAAAAACCAGCAGAACAGCTCTTCTACAACAAAGGATAAAAAAGCCATATTGAGATGGGTGGGAAAGACAAAGACAAATAGGATCCCCATCCTAATAAGTAGACTCACAAGTAGGATGAATACCAAACATGGAGCTCCTCTCTGAGGAGCAAAGAGTTCAAGCCCCACACCCAGCATTCCAACCTTTGGGATTTGCACCAGAAAGACAAGCCTCAAAATGTCTGGCTTGACAACTAATGAGGTTTACACCCAGAGATCCAAAGGACTATAGGAATTGAGACTTTGCTCTTAAAAGACTTGTGCAGATTCACTCATTCTGATTCCCAGTGCAGAGGCAGAAGTTTTAAAAATGCTTACACCATAAGCACATTCATTAACTAATCTTAAAGCATATGCTGGGAAGACACGAGTTTCATTAACTATCTCTGGGGAGAAAAGATGCTGGTAGGTATCAATTTTTAACTCTTCATCTACCTTGCTAGTCTGGTGCTGATGGACATCAACTTTGGTGCTCACTATCTACCTCGTGAGACCCATGTATCCCACCCTAGTTCTACCTTGTGGTACAATCCTGCAAAGCCCAGTGCTCTATCACCATGTCCCACCCACCTAACCCAGAAGATGGATTCAGTCCAAACAGGAGATGTCCCTTGAATGTCCACGGAGGGCCCCAAAGGACTGAAACCATCTGAGAGGCTGTTCTTGGCAGGCTAGGACCTCCAGGGCACTGCATAAGCAACAAATTAAACAGCATTTACATTGCAGGGGCCCCAAACAGGAAAAAGAGAGTAAAAGACAAAAAACTTATTTGGTGAAATAATGGCTGAAAACTCCTTTAACCTTAAAAAGGAAGCAGCCATTTATATTCAAGAAGTGTAGAGAGTTCCAAATAAAATAAAACCAAAGAGAGCCACACCAAACACATTGCAATTATAGTCAAAATTTTAAAATGAAGAATTTTAAAAGCAGCAAGAGAAAACAACTTATTACATACAAAAAATATTTTAAAAACCAACAACATAAAACTACTGGCAGATTTTTTACTAAAAACTTTGCAAGCCAGAAGAGACTGGCATAATATATTCAAAGTGCTAAAGGCAAAGAACTTGCCACCTTTACAGGCAAGGTTATCATTCAGAATTGACGGAGAAAGATTTTTCAGGACAAGCAAAAATTAAACGACTTTGCTATCACTAAACTAGCCCTATAAGAAATGTTAAGGGGGCTAGCGGGTGTGGCTCAATGGATAGAACATCAGCCTGCAGACTAAAGGGTCCCAGGTTCGATCCTAGTCAAGGGCACATGACCGGGTTGGCAGCTCAGTCCCCAGTAGGGCACATGCAGGAGATAGCCAATCAATGATTCTCTCTCATCATTGATATTTCTATCTCTCTCTTCCTCTCCCTTCCTCTCTGAAATCAATAAAAATATATTTTTACAAAAGAAATGTTAAAGGGAATCCTTTAAGCTTAAAAACAGGGCAATAATCTAACAGACTGTCAAATTACAGCAACAAGGACAGAGATGTTGGGGTGGTGGGGGTAACAGATCAGCCAAGGGACTTTGTTGCATGCATTTAAGCATAACCAATGGACTCAAAACACTGGGGGGGGGGGGTATGGGGAGGCTGGGGGAAGGGCAGGGGAAAAAAGAAATATATGTACTAATCTTTGTAAGACTTTGCATAATAAAAAAAGGTTTAAAAAAAAGGGCAATAATTACTAACAAGAAAACATAAAGTAAAATTTTCACTGGTAAAGGTAAATATGTAGTAAAAGGGTAGACTAGTCAATTATACAGTTCATATATAAGACAAAAGAAGTAAAAACTGTAATGACAATAATTAGTAATAAGATACACAAAATATAAAGACATAAAATGTAGCATACAAAAAAAAATGAAACCAGGGAGGAGAAACAAAAATGAAGTTTAAAAGTGTTCATATTTATTAGTATTATTAGTATGTTTTTTTAATCCTCACCTGAATATTTTTTCCATTGATTTTTTTTAAAGAGAGTGGGAGAGGAGGAGGAGAGAGAGAAATATTGACGTGACAGAGATACATTGATTGGTTGCTTCCTGAACACACCCTGACTAGTGCTGCTGATTGAACCTGCAACCCAGGTACTACCCTTGGCCAAGAATTGAACCTGCAACCGTTCAGTGTCTAGGCCAACATGTTAACCACTAAGCAACACTGGCCAGGGCAAAATGTGTTCATATTTAACTTGCTATCAAGTTAAAATAAACTGAATATATATATATATATATATATATATATATATATATATATGCCTTGTAGTACTGACAAAGGCAAAAACGTATAGCAAATACACCAAAGGGGGAAAAAACTCTAGTAAATAAACAAAAGAAGAGAATGGGATACAGCAAGGGATGAAATTAAGAACAAAATGAACTATAAAACCGCCAGAAAACGAGTAACAAAATGGTAATAAGTAAACCCCTACCTATAATCTAATCTAATAAAAGAGTAATATACTAATTGTGTCACTCTGCTACATCCCAAGCCACACCCACAAGCCAATCAGAGTGAATATATGAAAGTTAACTTAACCAAGATGGCAGCCGGCAGCTATGGAGCTAGAGCAAACAGGAGACTTGGTTGCCCCGGTGATGGGGGAAGTTTAGCTTCCTGCCTGCCTTGGCCAGCTGTGGCCTCTGCTCAAGGCAACAAAATTTCAATTATAGAAGATAAATAAACCCCAGATACCTGCTTCCTGCCAGCCTCACTGGGAGTTTGGGTTGCTGGGGGCCTTAGCCAGCCTGCAAACAGCCATCAGTCCCTCACCCAGACCAGCCAGGCACCCCAGCAGGGACCCCCATCCTGAAAGGGGCTGTGGCCAACCTGCAAACAGCCATCTGCCCCTCACCCAGGCTGGCCAGGCACCCCAGCGGGACCCCAATCCTGATCCGGGAAACCTTTCAGGGCAAACCAGCTAGCCCCCACCCATGCACCAGGCCTCTATCCTATATAATAAAAGGGTAATATGCAAATTGACCCTAACAGCAGAACACTAGGAATTATTGGTCACTATGACACACACTGACCACCAGGAGCAGATGCTCAATGCAGGAGCTGCCCCTGGTGGTCTGTTCACTCTCACAGGGGGCGCTCGGCTAAGCCACAAGCCAAGCTGATGGCTGCCAGTACAGCGGTGGTGGTGGGAGACTCTCCTGCCTCCTCAGAAGCACTAAGGATGTCCAACTGCAGCTTAGGCCTACTCCCCGCAGGCAAGTGGACATCCCCCAAGGGCTCTCAGGCTGCCAGAGAGATGTCTGACTGCCAGCTTAGGACTGATCGCCCAGGGAGTGGGCCTAAGCCAGCAGGTGAACATCCCCTGAGGGGTCCCAGACTGCAAAAGGACACAGGCGGGGCTGAGGGACCCCCCCCTCCCCGAGTGCACAAATTTTTGTGCACCAGGCCTCTAGTCTTACTAATAAAGGCCTAGGTGGTCCTCACCCTCCTCACAATCCATCACCAGGAGGCAGCGAATGAGGAGTCAGACTAGGCCCTTGACGTCAGGGAGAGGCAGGCCCTGAGCACTTGGCACAGAGGGAGTAGGACAGGCTCTGTGGGAGTGGGGGGCAGAGCAGAGCTGCAGTCACTCTCAGCCTCCTACTTCAGTTTCTTGGCGAGTGCCAGATGGCTCTCCCCGCTGTCACCAGTTGCAAGGTTATGGCTTCAGAACTTGGCTCAAAAGACTGAGACCCATGGAGGTGGTTGGAAAGGCAGTTGCGGGGAGAGGACAGTGGGCGAGCAGATTGGCTGGAGGTGGGGCAGTAGAACTCCGGGATTGGCTGGATTTGAGAGGGTGGGGCTAACCTTTGAGAGGTATGAGGGGGAGTGTAAGGGAGTGTGCACCTGCATGTGCCACCCGCCTGCCCAGCCTGCTGGCTTTACTCTTGCGCTGCGACTGTGGCGGCGGCTGTTACTACCGGAGCCCAGACGGAGCAGAGGCCAGTGGAGCAGAAGAACATCCCGATACCAGAGGGCATGGCCCACGAGTCATGGCCAGAGGAGAGGGTGCCGAGAGCGGCTCCACATGGGGAGGATGCTGCCTACAAGCATCCTCCAAGTCGGTGAACTCTAGGCCCAGGGAAGGTGAGAATCTGGCATCTGGTGGAGGGCAAGCGGGGGAGCATACAAGGTGTCGAGGAGGTGGACATGGCCCTAATGGCAGGCTAGGCCTACGGGACTCTACACCCACATGATTTAATCCTGTGCTGGGCCTCTAGTGCTTTAAATAAAAATAAACTAAATTCTCCAATCAAGAAACATAGAGATTTTGTTTTCTCTCTCACAGTGTTGGCAATGCTGCTTAAAGATTTTAAAAACATGAAGTGTTTCATGCATCACCTTTTCTGGGACAACAGTGTTCTGTTCAACTCAATGTCATATTTGCTTATTAAGGACTAATGAACACGCCAGCATGAAGATGAGTGCTTTAAACTCATTGCATTGCTTTAAGTGTTTCAACAACCCAGTGAGCCAGAGCTGAAACTTACTGAACTAGGTGTGCGGTCCCAACCGGAAATGCATAGCTGACAAGAAGTAAACAACTGGAGTGATGAAGGAGAAATGGAGCATGAGAGGTCCCCTTGTCTTTCCCCTTGAGGTTTCAACAATGTGAACTGCTGTAACTCCACAATATAAAGGTGCACCTGAGAGACCTTCACATTGAATCATCTAAAGGTGGGAAAGTAGGGACAAGTGGGGGAGATGAGAAAACAGAAGGGCTGAGATCAGTGAAGCAGCCCATCAGCCAGGGGCTCATGGCAGACCTCAAGCCAGATAGGGGAGAAATCAGTTTGTGGCTGGTGCTCCCTTCAGGCATGAAGAACAGAAAGATTCAGTGGGCATTCCTGCAGGAGTAGGCAATATTAGCTGTGGCTGAGTCCAGAGACCTGGGCAAAAACACAGCACTGGGCCAATGCTATGGTTGTTGGGCAGTTGGCCTTCCAGACAGAGAAACAAAACAACAATGTCCTGCCATCCTGTAGCCAGCCAGCAGCCAAATCCCTTCAACCTTAGTATTGGGCTGCAGAGCACATTATCTGAAAAACCAAGAACAAGTCAGAATCACAATTTTCCCTGAACAAGGGGTATACTCTATAACTGGTCCCAATTGGTACACAGGGAGAACCATGCAGAGGTCTGAGGCCATCATTACCAGGAGGGCAAAACAAAGAAGGCAGCGGAGTTACTCCAGCTCACCCTATCTCAACACATCACAGCTACACTGATGGCAGCCAGAAAAGCTGTGGTGGTCACCCCTGGGAATTCACAGAGCTAAAAAAATTTTTTTTAATTGTGATTCAGCACAACCTATTGGAAAATAATAGAAAGACCTCTTTGTATGAATCTACTAGAGAAATGCCACTCATACACAGATACCTAGACAGAACAAATCCATCAAATACTATGAATAATAAAAATAGTGAGGCAGCTCAGAAGGAAAATAAAAGATCTCCAGGAAGCAAACTTGAACACATGGTATATGGGATATGAATGACAGAGAATTCAAAATTGCAGTTCTGAAAATACTCAATGAGATACAAGAAAAAAACTAACAGGCAATTGATTGCACTCAGATAACAAATGAAGAAAATGAGTACTTAACCAGAGATTGAAACTATAAAAAAAGAACCAAACAGAAATTCTGAAGATTAATAACTTAATAAAAAATACCAAAAATAAACTAGCAAGCATAGGAAATAGAGCAGACCAAGTGGAGAAAAGAATTATTGATATTGAAGATAGAAATCTACAAATTACAGAGAGAGGAGAAGAGAGAGACTTCAGCATTTTAAAAAATGAAAAAAAATTTGAACATTTAAAAATAATGAAAACACTCTATAAGAACTGACTCCATAGAAAAGAGCAATACCAAAATAATATGTATACCAGAAAAAGAATAGAACTGAGAGTCTATTAATACAAATAGAGGATTAAAACTTCTCAAACCTATTAAAACTGTCAAAAATTAATGACAAAGAAAGAATTCTCAGTGTAGTCAGTGGGGGGGACAGGGGGTGGGAAGTAACCTATAAAAGAAAGCCCATTAAGATATCAAACTTCTGGAGGAGAACCAAGATGGCAGCATAAGTTATATACCTAAATGCACAGACTCCCACAACCACGTTAAAAAAATACAACTATAAAGCTAAACGGCCATCCTCCAGAACCAAGGGAGTGGAAGCTTTACAACTAGAAGGCAAGAGAAGGAGTGCATTAAGACTGAGTAGAAGTTCTTGGCGCCAAAACTGAGAGGTACGGACTCGCATGAAATGGTGGTGGCGCAGGCAAAAAAGTGGCAGCGGCTGCACCTGGGTCCACGGCTTGGGGGATTACAAGCTCCAGGATCACACTGAACTTGTTGCAGGCTGTCTGGCAATGGGGCAGAAGACAAGTGGCATTCTAGCAGAGCTGTTTGCAGTGATGACTGACGCGGAGCTCCAAGACTCGGGGACTCAGGGGCGCCCAGATGCCAGGGCATGGAGATGCCAAAACAGAGGGAAGCTGCGGAGCCAGCTGAGGGGCAGCCATAGTGGGTTGCTCCACTGTGGTGATTCACTGAGACCCTACCCCACACAATTTACAATCCACCCCTCCTCAAGCTGTGTGCCTGTCTGCCTGCAGCCTACCATAACAGACTGCGGCTGGGCCAAACTCCAAAAGTTCCAAATCCCAAACAATGAGGAGAAGGCCTGGAGGTCATTTCCTCCCAGTGATACCAACAGCAATCAAGACTTAACTACAACAAGACTGTGCACCCAGCCCTCAAAGGTGTACACCAAAAGTATCCACCCCAGGTGATTGGGGAGGCTGACTCACTGGGCCCTATAGGACACCTAGCACAGAAAACCACTCTATCAACACAGGGAAGCAACCAAAATGCGGAGACAAAGAAGCAGATCACAAATGACAGAAATGGAGGAAAGCAAACGACTGGATATAGAGTTCAAAACCACGGTTTTAAGGTTTTTCAAGAATTTTCTAGCAACTGCCAATAAATCTAGTGAGACCCTTGAGGATATGGAAAAGGACCAGCTAGAAATTAAGCATACACTGACTGAAATAAAGAATATTATACAGAGATCCAACAGCAGACTAGAGGTTTGCAAGAATCAAGTCAAAGATTTGAAATACAAAGAAGCAAAAAGCACCCAACTGGGAAAAAAAAAGAATCCAGAAGTGTGAAGATAATGTAAGGAAGCTCTGGGACAACTTTAAGCATATCAACATCAGAATTATAGGGGTACCAGAAGAAGAGAGAGAGCAAGATATTGAAAACCTATTTGAAGAAATAATGACAGAAAACTTCCCCCACCTGGGGAAACAAATAGACTTACAAGCCAGGAAGTGCAGAGAACACCAAACAAAAGGAATCCAAGAAGGACCACACTAAGACACATAATTAAAATGCCAAGGGCAAAAGACAAATAGAGAATCTTAAAAGCAGCATGAGAAAAATAGTTACCTACAAGGGAGTACCCATGTGACTGTCAGCTGATTTCTCAACAGAAACCGTGCAGGCCAGAAGGGAGTGGCAAGAAATATTCAAAGTGATGAATAGCAAGAACCTACAACCAAGATTACTCTACCCAGCAAAGCTATCATGTAAAAATGATGGTCAGATAAAGAGCTTCACAGACAAGAAAAAGCTAAAGGAGTTCATCACCACCAAAGCAGGATTACATGAAATGCTGAAGGGCATTCTTTAAGAAGAGAAAGAAGAAAAAGGTAAAGATAAAAATTATGAACAACAAAGTGACAACAAATACATATCTATCAACCAGTGAATATAACAATTAAGTCAATAGAAATATCTGATGAACAGAATAAACTGGTGAATAGAACAGAAGTAAGGATATAGAAAGGGAATGGACTGACATTTCTCAGGGGGAAAGGGATGTGAGGGGTATGGGAAGAGACTGAACAAAAATCTTACATTTATAGATGAAGACAGTGGTAGGGGTAAGGGCACGAGGTGGGGGGGGGGGAGACCAGGTGGAGGGGAGTTATGGGGGTTAAAAAAGGAACATCTATAATCTGAATAAAGATTTATTTTAAAAAAGATATCAAATTTTCAGCAGAAATTCTATAAGTCAGAAAAGAATGAAAACAAATATTCAAACTGCTGAAAGAAACTGCTATCCAGCAAAGTTATCCTTTAAATATGAAGATGAAATAAAGACTTTTCCAGAAATAAAGAAGCTGAGGGAATTTATCACCAGAAAGCCTCCATTGCTAGAAAAACTCAAGGGAGTTATTTTACCTGAAACATAGAATAAAAAGGTCACAAAACAAGCCCAGTTGGCATGGCTCAGTGGTTGAGCATTCAACCTATGAACCAGAAGGTCATGGTTCAATTCCCAGTCAGGGCACATGCCCAATGGGGCATGTGGGAGGCATCTAATCAATTATTCTCTCATTATTGATGTTTCTATCTTTCTCTCTCCCTCTCCCTTCCTCTCTGAAATCAAATATATATATATATGATTTTTTAAAAGGTCACAAAACTATGAATAAAATCATCAACTAATTTTAAACAGGGATAATTTGTGACAACAAAAACATAAAAGGGGAGTGGGTAAAGGTCTGAATTTGCAAAGGAGGACGGAAATTAGATGCATTCAAAAGAAAAAAAAGACTAGTGTATATATGAAAGCTTCTTTTTCATAAACCTAATGGTGCATATACACACACACACACACACACACACACAACTGAGACACATAGCTTTTAAAAAAGGAGGAAAGAAGTGTGAATACTAGCAAACAAAAACAGCAGACAAAAACACATAGGAAAAGAATCAATGGAGGCACAGAGCTACCAGAAAACAAAATATAAGTGGCAATAGAAAATCCTCATGGATCAATAATTACCCTAAATGCAAGTGGACTGAATTCACCAATAAAGAGGCACAGAGTAGCAGAGTCAAACACCAAACCCAACCATACATTAAGGAGACACATCTAAGCTGCAAAGATAAAGGTAGATTCAAAGTACAAGGGTGGAAAATTATTCTCCAAGCAAATAACATCCACAGAAAAGCATGTGTAGCCGTACTTATATCTGACAAAATATATTTTAAGATAACAAAGTTAAGAAGAGAAAGATGGATGTTTTATAATGATAAAGGCTTCACTACATCAAGAAAACATAACACTTCTTAACATATATGCATGCAACCAGATTATACAACATACTACTAAAAAATGACTGAGTCAAAGAAGAAGTAAAAGATGAGATCAAAAGATATATAGAGACAAATGAGAATGACAATACAACACATAAAAACTTCTGTGATGCAGCGAAAGTAGTAATAAGAGGGAAGTTTGTATCATTACAGGCCTATCTTCTCAATAAACAAGAAAAATCCCAAGTAAACAACCTAACATCTCAAAGAACTAGATAAAGAAGAACAAAAGCAACTCAACATCAGCAGAAGAAATAACAAAAATAAAAATTAGAGCACAGTTGAATGAAATAGAGAACAAAAAGACTATACAAGATATTAATAAAATAAAGAGCTGGTTCTTTGAAAAGATCCATAAAATTGATAAAAAGCCCTGGATAGATTCACTAAGAAAAAAAGGGGAAAGACCCCTCTAAACAAAATCAGAAATGAGAGAGTGGTCACCACAGACATCACAAATATGCAAAGGATCATACTAGAATATTATTAAAGATTATATGCCACCAAGTTCACTAACCTAAAAGAAATAAGTAAGTTCCTAGTAATATATAACCTTCCTAGACTAAATCATGAAGAATTGGAAAATCTAAGTAAACTGATCAGCAGTGAAGAAATTGAAACAACTATCAACAAACTCTCCCCCAGAAAACGTCCAGGACCAGATGGCTTCACCAGTGAATTCTACCAATGTCCAAAGAAGATTTAAAACCTATTATTTTCAAACTCTTCCAATAAGTTGAAGAAGAGGCAATACTTCCTAACTCTTTATGAGGCCAATGTAATCCTGATACCAAAATCAAGGAAAGATAGCAAAAAAGAAGAAAGCTACAGATCAATATTTCTGGTGAATACAGATGCAAAAACCATAAAAGCATAATATGCTAATTAGACTGGATATCCTTCCAGCTGACCTTCTGGACGAAGTTGGGACTGCGAGGAAAGATGGGGCAACAAGAGGGAAACCTGGGTCCCAGGTGCCAGCAGCCAGGGGAAGGAAGGCCTACTCTTGCACGAATGTCATGTATCAGGCCTGTAGTCCTAAATAAAACACTAGTAAATCAAACACAACAATACATTAAAAAAAATACAGCCTAATCAAGTGAGGTTCATTCCAGGGGCACAAGGATGGTTCGACATATGCAACTCAATCAATGTAATACACCACATTAATAAAAGAAAGGATAAAAATCATATGATCTTATCAATAGATATAGAAAAAGCATTTGATAAGATACTTATTATTAAAACACTTAGTAAAAAGGGAATAGAAGGAAAGTACCTCAACATAGTAAAGGCCATGTATGATAAACCCTCAGCTAATCTCACTCAATGGTGAAAAACTGAAAGCTTTTCCTCTAAGATCAGGAACAAGACAAGGATGCCCACTCTCACCATTCTTATTCAACACTAGGGGCCCGGTGCACAAAAATTTGTGCACTTGGAGGGTCCCTCAGTCCGGCCTGTGCCCTCTTGCAGTCTGGGACCCCTCGGGGGATGTCCACCTGCTGGTGTACCCAGACAGCCTGGGTGAGGGGCTGATGGCTGTTTGCAGCGAGGCTGGCTGGGATTTATTTAACTTCTAAAGTTGAAACTTTGTTGCTTTAACTGGAGCCCAGGTCAGGTTGTCCCTGACAATCCAGACTCCCAGCGCTTCCTTGAGCCCAAGGTGGGAAGCAGGTAACTAAGGTTTGTTTATCTTCTATAATTGAAACTTTATTGCCATGAGCAGAGGCCACAGATGGCCTAGGCAGACAGGAACCTTAGCTTCCTCCATCGCTGGGGCAAGCCTCAGGCTGCCCACAGTTCCCATTGACCCAAGGTCCCAGCGAAACTAGCTGGAATCAGGTTTCTGAGGTTTATTAATCTTCTATACTTGAAACACTGTTGCTTTGAGCAGAGGCCCAGCCGGCCTAATGGAAGCCTTCTGCTTATTCTAGCTCCATGGCTGCCAGCCGCCATCTTGGCAGGGTTAATTTGCATGCAACACTCTGATTGGCTGGTGGGTGTGGCTTGGCTGGTGGGAGTGGGTTACGTGTCTTGGAGTGGGGTCAATTTGCATATTACTCTTTTATTAGATTAGATAATGCTGGGTGGCCAAACCAGAGCAATAAGGCAAAAGTTTACACAGAGGCTATCCTATATAATAAAAGGGTAATATGCAAATAGACCTAACAGCAGAACAACCGAGCAACCAATCAAAGCATAATATGCTAATTATATGTTAAGGCCGCTCAACCACTCACTATGATGTGCACTGACCACCAGGGAGCAGATGCTCTGAATGGTAGGTTAGCTTACTGCTAGGGTCTGGCTGATTGGGACTGAGCAAGACAGGCTGGACATGCCCTGGTGCCCTCCCCAGCCCGATCATGCACCAGTGGGGTCCCTCAGCCTGGCCTGTGCCCTCTTATAACCCGGAACGCTTTGTGGGATGTTGAGAGAGCTGGTTTCAGCCTGATCCCTTCAGCCTGGCCATTCCCTTGGGAGCGCAGCAGATGCAGGGCTCATAGCTGGTAAGCGAGCATTGCTGCAGCAGTGTGAGGCTCTCCTAATTGGGACTAATTGGACGTCAGCCCATGGCAGACACAGTGGGGCCAGGATGAATGAGAGTGGCAGGCAGGAACTACAGCTGGCATTGGACTGCAGGTTTCAGCCAATCCCTGCAGGCCACACACAGGAACCCTACTGTGTATGAATTCGTGCACTGGATCTCTAGTTATAGTATATTTGACACCCTATACACCTGTGATTAGAGATGTGTATATATATGAGGGCTAGGCATGCATTGTCTGAGCTTTGTCTAAATGTTATGCAAAAGTTTGTAGATTAAAGGTATGTAGGTTTAATTCATGCAAGGTAAATAATAAGTGCTCTCTTTTATACAATATGCATTGCATCTGGACCTTAAACATAAAAATGGTCAGTGAAACTTCTGTGAACATGAAGAAATTATTTTAAAAGGCATTTAAACGAAAGAACAAAAAGAAATAAAAGGCATCCAAATAGGGAAGAAAGAAATAAAACTCTCAGTTTAGGGGAATGACATGATTCTATATATATAGAAAACCCTAAAGACTCCACCAAAAAGTCTATTAGAAACAATAAACAAATGCAGTCAAATTGCAGGATACAAAATCAATGTACAAAAATCCACTGCCTTCCTGTATACTAACAAAAAAACCTTAGAAAAACAATAATTTATTTTGCAATTGAAACCAAAAGAATAAAATACCTAGGAATAACTTAACAAAGAAAGTTAAAGACCTCTATACTGAAAACTATAAAGCATTATTAAAAGAGATTTAAAAGATACAATAAAATGGAAAAATATCCCATGTTCATGGTTTGAAAGAATCAACATAGTTAAAATGACCATATTACCCAAAGCAATATACAGAATTAATGCAATACCCATCAAAATCCCAATGTCATTTAAAAAAAAAAGAAAGAAAAGGAAATCACCAGCTTTGTATGGAACTACAAAAGACCCCAAAGCCAAAGCAATCTTGAGAGGGGGGCTTGGAGGGTGGGAGATGGTGGTATCACTCTACCTGACTTCAACTTATACTACAGAGATATATAATCAAAACAGCATGGTATTGACAGAGAAACACAGCCCAGATCACTGGAGCAGAATACAGATTCCAGCTATAAAACCACATGTATATGGACAGATAATTTTCAACAAAGGAGCCAGAAACACACATGGAGTAAAGATACTCTCTTAAATCAATGGTGCTGGGAAAACTGGAAAACTACATACAAAAGAATGAACCTGGATTATAGTTTGTCCCCATGTACAAAAATCAATTCAAAGTTGATCCAAAACCTAAATATAAGATCAGAAATAATAAGTTACATAGAAGAAAACATAGGTACCAAACTTATGGACCTTGGTTGTAAAGAACATTTTATGAACTTGACCCCAAAGGCAAGGGAAGTAAAGGCAAAAATAAATGAATGGGACTGTATCAAACTAAAAAGCTTCTGCACAGCAAAAAAAAATGGAAACATGATGAAGAGGCAGCCAACCAGATGGGAGATGATATTTGCAAACAGTAGCTCTGACAAAGGTTTAATCTCCAAAATATATAGAGAACTCATAAAAGTCAACAAAAACAACCCAATCAAAGAGTGACCAGAGGACCTGAAAATACACTTCTCCCAAAAAGACATACGAACAACCAGTAGATATAGGAAAAGATGTGCAGCCTCACTGGCAATTAGGGAAATGCAAATCAAAACTACAATGAGCGCCCACTGGTGTGCCTCACTGGTTGAGCGTTGACCCATGAACCAAGAGGTCACTTTTTGGTTCAATTCCTGGTCAGGGCACATGCATGTGTAATGTGCTTGATCCTGAGTTGGAGTCATGCAGGAGGCAGCCAATCAATGATGTTTCTCTCTCATTGATGTTTCCATCTATCTAAGCTTCTTCCTTCCTTTCTCTCTAAAAATAAACAAAGGGGAAAAATTTTTTAACTACAATAAAATAACACTGCACACCTGTCAGAATGACTACTATCAACAAGTAAAAACAAGTGCTGGTAAGGATGTGGAGAAAAAGAAACCTTTGTGCACTGCTAGTGGGAATGCAGACTGGTGCAGCCACTATGGAAAACAGTATGAAGTTTCTTTCAAAAAATTAAATATGGAACTGCTATTTGACCCAGTAACCCCACTTATAAGAATAACCAATCTAATAAAAGAGCAATATGCAAATTAACCATCTTTCCAGGATGCCCAAGCCACGCCCAACAGCCAAGCCATGCCCAACAGCCAATCAGAGCGGCTATATGCAAATTAACTCAGCCAAGATGCCAACCAGCAACCACAGAGCTAAACAGCAGGCTTCCGTTGCAACTGCCTGCCTAGGCTGGCTGAGCCTCTGCTCATGGTAACAATGTTTCAATTATAGAAGCCACAGAGCTGAAACAAACAGGAGGCTTCCTTACCTGCCTAGGCTTCGGCTCAAAGCAACAATGTTTCAATTATAGAAGATAAATAAAGCCCCGAAACCTGATTCCAGCCAGCCTCACTGGGACCTTGGGTCAATGGAAGCTGTGGACAGCCTGAAAGCCTGAAAATGGCCCTCAGCCCATCACCCAGGCTTGCCATACCCCAATGGGGTGAGGGTCTACACTGGGGGGCTTGGACAGCCTGCAAACAGCCATCAGCCCCTCAACCAGGCTGGCCAGGCACACCAGCAGGTGGACATTCCCTGATGGGTCCCAGACTGCAAGAGGGCACAGGCCGGGCTGAGGGACCCTTGAGTGCACAAATTTTTGTGCACTGGGCCCCTAGTATACTAAGAAACCTGAAACACCAATCAGAAAGAATGTATACATCTCTATGTTCACAGCAGCACAGTTTACAATAACTAAGATCTGGAAACAGCCCACGTCCATCAGTAGGTGAGTGTATAAAAATATCTGTGGGACATTTATACCATAGAATACTATGCAGCAGTAAAAAAAGAAGGATCTCAGAGAGAAAAAATGGTGGCGGTATAGGCGGAAGTGTCCCGCACCTTGTCCCTTGAACAGATAGGATGAGCAGATGAAATGAGTAACATCCGGCCTGAATTGGCAGAGGAGTTCCAGCTGGGAGATAATTTGCAGCCAGAGAACTGTTGGAGAACTGTTGGAGATCGCCAGATTAGGTTCCCCTAACCAGGAAGTCTTCATTGCTGCTGAAATCTCTCCCAGAGCGGCTGGCTCTGTGGTGGAGACCACACCATCTTGAGTGGCTGTTATTGGAAGCACATACATCCAGGGACCCTGCAAATACAGCACCCAGGGACCAGCTACAAACCCAGGAACACTAGATTCCAAGCAGCCCAAATACAGGGACTCAGACGAGCCCTGTGCCTCCTCACAGAAAGGTCAGATTTCATCTAGATAAAGGTGCGGTTTGTAATCCAGGTTGGAGAGAGAAATGCATGCACCCAGGGGAAGTCTGCACCCCTCAAAGTCCGCGGCCATTGGGGCCAGCATGATCCGAGTGTGGTAAGAGTCCTGCAGGGCTGCTGGCAGAAGGGAACTCTAAAAAAAAATTCAACCCATAGCTGGATTTGGGTGCAAAAAGTCAGCCTTAGATTTTGCCAGTGTGTCGGCTGCTTAGTGCCAGGGGAGAGAGGATGTGCGGAAGAGACATTAGGAGAATTGCACGCAGAGCTGGACTGTGGAGGTTGCAAGCTTTCCTCGGGCTCCTTTTCTTTATTTTTCTCATTAAATTCTTGCTTTTAATTAGTAAACCCAATACATAGGATCTCCCAATTGGGGTCACTCACAGAGACTGCAGGGGAAAGTTGTGTTTGTGGAACTTGGGAATCAGAGCAGGGAGTAACAGACCAAGAAACCAGCTCTGGAGCAGTCCATTCTCCCAAATCAGTAGTAAGTGCAATAGGGAAAACAAAACCTAAATACTGACTAGAGAGGACTTATAGCTCCAGAGGTCACTCTAGAAACACTGCCACCCAGGGACTGAACCACAAACTGACTCTTCTATAAACACAAATAAAGGCAGTCTGGGAAACAAAGAAATACTATCTGCTTTAAAATCAGGACTGTGGTTTACAACACGGAGGAGCAGTGTTTCACAGGGAACTTCAATACTCTTCTGAATACCTGACAGGACAAAGGAGAGACAAACAGAAGAGTAATGGAAGTGAATGACCATCACTACTGCACATTTTTATTTTTTTCACCTTTTCCTTAAGAAACTAAATTTTTTTCTTTTTTCCTCACTTGATTTTACCTTTTTAATTGTTACATTTTTATTTTTAATCAATATTATTACTACTACTATTTTACCTATTTTTAGTGTCATTTTATTTTCTCTTTATTTTAGTTTGGGATTAGCGTTCTACATTCTATTTTCATTTTTCCTTTAGTATCTCAACTTTACCTTTATGCCAACACTCTCTTCCTCACTTTTGCCCTTTTGTTGTCCTGTTTCTCTTACCCTATTCCTGCTTTAGATTTTCCCTACTCTCTCTTTTACCCCCTCTTAAAATTTCACCCTACTTATATAACTAATCTCCAATCACCTGCTCTAAGTCCATACACACTTCACTCTTCTCTTTCTTCACTATCCATATTTCTTTTACTCTCTGTCATTTTGCTGTTGTTAGCTTGATTGTTGATTACACCGGTTTTTTTATGCTTGTTGGTGAGATTGTTTTGCTTTTTGTTTTTTTTTGTTTGTTTGTTTTGTTATTTTTTTAATTCTGTTTTCCTTCACCTTGCTTGATATTAGTTGTTGTTTGTAGTTTGCATTCATCCCTCGGTATCTGTTGCTGGCATTAGTTGAAATTAGTGGCTGTTCTAATAGAGTTTTCTCCACATATAGTTTCTTCCGCTCTTCTGTTTCATTCTTTCTTTTCTCTCTTAATTTTCTTTTCTTTTCCTTTTCCCAATTTCGTTTTTACACTCCTTTTTTTCTTTTACTTTTACTTTTCCCCATTTTTTTTTCTCTTCTTCTTTCTTATCCCCTAAGTCTCTTTTCTCTGGTGGTCACCTTTATTTGGGGTTATTAGCATCGTGGATACATTTGTGTTCAGTACCTTGTGAATTGTGCTTTGTTGTGCTGTATTGTATGCCTTTAAATCAATGCAGATAACCAGACACCCAGAGGAGAAAGATCATGGTGAGATAAAGAAACAGCCCACATATGAAAGAGAAACAAGCATCACCAGAAAAGGAAGTAAACAAAATGGAAGCAAGCAACCTGTCAGAGAAGAAATTCAGAGAAATGGTCATAAGGTGGTTGAGAAGAATGGAAGACAAATTCAGAAATATGCATAAGAACCAAGAGGAACTGAAGAAGAACCAAGAAGAAATGAAAAGTGACATCACGGCTGTAAAGAACTCAATAGAAAGCATCAACAGTAGACTAGAAGAAGCAGAGGATCACATCAGTGAGCTAGAAGACAAGGTAGGAAAAAATACCCAAGCAGAGCAGCTTCTAGAAAATAAAATTAAAAAGCAGGAGAGCCTAAGAGAACTTTGGGACAACATGAAAAGAAACAATATCCATGTAATAGGGGTGCCAGGAGTAGAGGAAACTGAGTAAGGAATAGAAAGCTTGTTTGAAGAAATAATGACCCTGATATAGGGAAGAAAAAACTCGCACAAATCCAAGAAGCTCACAGAGTTCCAAAGAAAATGAACCCCAAAAGACCAACACCAAGGCACATCATAATTAAATTTGCAAACACTAATGACAAAGTAAGAATCTCAAAAGCAGCCAGAGAGAGACAGAAAGTTACCTACAAAGGATCACCCATCAGACTAGAGACTGATTTCTCAACAAAAACACATCAGGCAAGAAGGGAACGGAATGAAATATACAAAGCCAAGCAAAGGAAGGGTCTGAATCCAAGAATACTGTACCCAGCAAGGCTATCAATCAAAACTGAGAGTGAGATCAGGAGCTTCACAGACAAAAAAGGACTAAGGGAGTTTGTTACCACCAAACAAGCAATGCAAGAAATGTTAAAGGGTCTGCTGTAAAAAGGAAAAAATGAAAATGAAGGAACACAGGGATAAAGAATTAAAATGATGACAAACAATTATCTATCAATAATAGCTTTAAATGTAAATGGATTAAATGTTCCAGTCAAAAGACATAGGGTAACTGAGTGGATAAGGAAACATGACCCATACATCTGCTGTCTATAGGAAACCTATCTCAGAAAAAAAGACGCAAATGGATTAATGGTGAAGGGATGGAAAAAAAGGTTTTTCAGGCAAATGGAAATTTAAAAAGCTGGGGTAGTAATACTTATATTTGACAAATTAGATCTCAAAGTGAAGGACATAAAAAGAGATAAGGAAAGCCACTTCATAACACTAAAGGTATCAATCCAATAAGAAAAAATGACTCTGGTAAACATATATGCACCCAATATAGGAGCACCTAAATACATAAAAAAACTTCTGGAGGATATCAAGGGAGAGATTAACAGCAATACAATCATAGTGGGGAATTTTAATACCCCACCATCACCATTGGGCAAATCCTCTAAACAAAAAATCAGCAAAGAAACATTAATCCTAAATGACTTGCTAGACCAGATGGAATTAATCAACATCTTCAGAACACTCCACCCCAAAGCCACAGAATATACATTCTTCTCAAGTGCACATGGGTCATTCTCAAAGATAGACCATATTTTGGGTCACAGGCAAAGTCTCTTCAAATTCTAGAAGATAGAAATCATATCTTCTCAGATCACAATGGCATAAAACTGGAAATCAACTACAATAAAAACAATCCAAAAAAATCAAACACATGGAGACTAAATAGCATGCTATTAAACAATGACTGGGTTACCACAGAGATCAAAGAAGAAATAAAAAACATCATGGCAACAAATGACAATGAAAACACAACAATCCAAAACCTATGGGACACAGCAAAAGCAGTCTTGAGAGGGAAGTTCATAGCTCTACAAGCCTACTAAAAAAAAATAAAACAAACAAAAAAACAAAAACAAGAAACAATGATAATAAATTACCTAATCCTACAACTCAAAGATTTATAAAGAGAGCAACAAGAAAAGCCCAGTGTAAGCAGAAGGAAGGAAATAATAAAGATAAGAGCAGAGATAAACGACATAGAGACCAAAAGCACAATAAAAAATATCAACAAAACAAGAGCTGGTTCTTTAAAAGGATAAACAAGATTGATGAACCTCTAGCCAAGATCACCAAGAAGCAAAGAGAAAGGACCCAAGTAAAGCAAATCAGAAATAAAAGAGGAGAAATAACAACAGACCCCACAGAAATACAAAGGATTGTTTTAAAATACTATAAACAACTCTATTCCAACAAACTGGACAACCTGAAGGAAATGGACATATTCCTAGAAAAATTCAACCTTCCAAAACTCAATCAGGAAAAATGTAGAAATCTCAATAAGCCAATAAATATAGAAGAAATTGAAACAGTCATCAAAAAGCTTCCGACACTGGATCCCGCAAATACATGGACTCAGAAAGCCCCGCAAATACGTGGACTCAGAAGAGTCCTGCGCCTTTTCACGGAAAGGTCAGATTTAGAAAGAGAGCAACAAGAAAAGCCCAATGTAAGCAGAATAAAGGAAATAATAAAGATCAGAGCAGAGATAAACAACATAAAGACCAAAAGCACAATACAAAAGATCAACAAAAGCAAGAGCTGTAGATTAAAAATGGCAGTGGTATAGGAAGACGTATCCAGTGCCTTGTCTGGGAACAGATAGGGTGAACAGCTGAAACGAGTAGCATCCAGCCCGAATTGGCAGTGGAGATCGAGCTGGGAGACAGCCTGCAGCCGGGTAAGGCAGAAGTCTCCTGAGAGAGGTAAATTTGAGGCTTTGGAAAGATATTCTGCCAGACCTTAGACCTGAGGATCAGAAAGTCTCCGCATGACACTGGCGCCAGCGCCAGCACCCAGCCACATTTCCTGAGACTGGCGCAGTGGAAAGAGGGTTCGTGGAACTGCTGATTGGCAGGGGCTTCTAGATCCGGCTTCACAATCAGGAAAGGGCTGGGAGAGAAGCGTGCCCCCCTCGAAGTGGATTCTACATCTGGGTCCACAGCCACTAAAAACTGAAGTGTGCCGGCAGGAGAGATGTATGCGTGCACGGCCGCAGCCTCTCTCGCCTCTGTAGCCGGCATCTTACTGCACTAAGCCCTGCGCATAGGGCCTTGCAGATACAGACACTTACCCGTGGCTGGAGTGTGGGAGAAGGTGCCAAGTTGTGGAATCTGGAGAGAGAGGGGGTCCAGGAGAGATGGCAGCAAGTTTGGTGCTGACTCATGCCAGAGCCTGGGACCTGGGCAGCCATTGTGCCCTGAAGAGACAACCCCTCCCTCCAGTATCCAGGCAACTAATACAGCCGCACCCTGATTCCACCCTGAACTGTAAAAAGCATTTAAAAAAAAAAAAAA
>PVJC01030567.1:0-21120 GCA_004026665.1 Murina feae
TTCCTCACGCTCTCACCGCCAGATTGAGTGCCTGTGTTTGTCCTGAGAGAGGCGGGGAGAGGAAGAGAAGAACATAGAAAACAAAGAACAGAACTGGAAAGCGCAGCGCACGCAAACAGGTTCTGGAAGTTGCTAGAGGTGGCCAAGGGCAGGAAGGGCGACCTCCCTGTGCCTGGGCAGCCCACGTCCTCGATCTGGGTGCAAAATCTAATCTAGGGCTCACCTTTCTCTTTGCCAAACAATGAGGCATAGAAACCAGTCTTCCTCAGTCCAAGGACACTTGTTGAGCCAAGCCAATTACAGGCTGCCTGCCAGGACCAGCGAGGGCGGCAAGAGGAAGGCGCAGGGCCCAGGGCTCTCCCAGAGGGCGAGGCCACACTCCTCTACCAGCTCCCAATGCGACTCCTCCACAGAGCACACTCAGCACCGCAAGTCCTCCACCTTCCGGGCGATGGCACACAGCCTTTGGGGCCCCACTCCCCACCCGGCCCCACGGCAGATCTACAAACAGAAAAGGTGTGAGTCCTTACCTTAGGCTGTCCTCTAGGGTCTCCTCGTCGGAAGAGAAGGTGCCATTGCTGACGCTCTGGGGAGAGTGGCTCTTCCTTCCTGCCTCCGCCTCCCGGGAAATCGAAGTGTCTTTCTTTTTCCTTTTGCCAAACAACTTCTTAAAAGGCTGGAATTTGCCTCCCTTCTTCTTGTCTGCGGATTACAGGATAAACACTTGCTGCGGCTTGACAGGGCTGCACCCCGGAGCCTCAGAGCAAATTACAGCTGAGCTGCCCCGGCCCAGGGAGCTGGGGCAAAGGGCAGCCATCACAGGAAAAGGGCGGCCAAGCCTGTGCCAGGAATGCCAGGGCCTGCCCTGTCCACGCACAGTCAGGCGGAGACAAGCAGGAGCGCAGTGCGTGTCCGCCCCAGGCTCCCAGGAAGCACCTGGGACAGCACCAAGGGGTTCTAAGCTTCAAGGCGTAGCACCCCTCGCACAGGCCACACAACGGTGGAGTCTGCTTTCTTTAACAAAGCAGGTGGCCCGTGCCCTTCTCCACGGGAGAAGCTGAGATAACACGTAAGCCACACGACTGTTTAAGAAAACGTGTGTGTATATCTCTTCTGAGAAGCACTCGTTCAGCCTTCGCACACAGAAGAAAACCGCTAACTCTGGGTATGAGCGTTGCCCCTTTCCCCCTCCATCCCCACATAGTTCTAGTTTCTCTCTCTTGTCTCCTTTTAAACTACTGCGAGGAGCCCCACAGGAATCGTTATGAACATTTTTCCATTCATTGCTTCATCCAGTCAGGACCCAGGCTCACAGCCAACATTGCCTACAGGTATTGTAGGTAATACCTTCCAGTTCAGTTTCAGATACAAATTCCTCCCATCACTCCACTCCCATCTCCGAAAAGGAAGTATAAATCGCCCCATGCCAGAACATCTTCTCACATCTTTTCTTTAAGAAGTTTAAAGAATAGAGGGGGGAAAAAAGTTTTTAAGAACACGTATCCAGTGATTAGGAACTCTTTTTCTTAAACTTCTTAACCCTTATGATGCATCACTGCTCTAAGAACTTTACAATTATGAACTCAGTCCTCACCACAATTCTGTAAAGTAGGCAGCATTAACATCCCCATTTTACAGATGAGAAGCCTGAGGTACAGAGAGATGAGCTAACTTGTCTGTGTCATGGGAAACATATCTTTGAAGCTGGAGTCAGGAGCTATGAGGGAAAAGGGACGTTGAAACATTTCTATACACAATGTGTATAGAAAAACACCGGAACAAAACACAAAGGTATGGGGCTCCCAAGTTAGTATCAGAGCCCCCAGAACTTTGCCCGACAGAGTCTATAGAGAGATCTGGGTATAAAAATGAGGTTAATGATGTTCAAGGTAGTTGCCTTATTTCCTCTGGTGATCTTAAGCTCTGGCTTTTTTTTTTTTTAAATAAAATTTTATTGATTTTTTTACAGAGAGGAAGGGAGAGGGATAGAGAATTAGAAAAATAGATGAGAGAGAAAGCTCGATCAGCTGCCTCCTGCACACCCCCTACTGGAGATGTGCCCACAACCAAGGTACATGCCCTTGACTGGAATCGAACCTGGGATCCTTGAGTCCGCAGACCGACGCTCTATCAACTGAGCCACACCAGTCAGGGCAAGCTCTGGCTTTTCTGAGAGAAAATCTGAAGGATGGAAGAAGTGTTTTAAATCCCTTTGCCCCAAGCAGTGGCATAAGACAGTGAGGAAGCAGATACAATAATCACCAATTACAAAAAGACCTATACTGGGATCCTTAGTACAGATGCAAACAGATCTTCGAGCGTCAGCAATCCCTGAAACAACGCTGTATCATATCACATTGAAAAGGAAGGCAGATTTCTAATATACGAGATGCCTTCCACACCTGAGGCTTTGTGCTAGGCATGTAGTCCTCAAAAAAGTTAAATTTTCACTGTGTATTACTTAAAAGATGATAAAGTGTGCAATACAATTGAGACAACGTCATTAAAAAGTGGTAAAAAACAACTAGCAGATTTGATTTCAGAATGTTTGTATGCTTTCAAGTGGTCACTTATTCAGGAGTACAGGCCAGAGATTTTCATGACATCTACTTTTGGTCTCCATGAGCAAAATCTCCAATGAATAATTTTAAAAAATTACCAACAGAGGATTTCAAAGACCAGCAAAGAACATTAGCAAGTGTTAAAAGAATTGGCCTTATAGAAAATGAATTAAGTATTTTAAATTAAAAAAAAATTCTATAAGGTACTACAGGTATCATTACATATGTATATGGCTAATATGCAAAGTGTCCCCTCCGGAGTTTGACCAGGAGACCGGGAATTCAATTGCTCGCTATGACGTGTGCTGACTACCAGTGGGCAGTGGGGAATGAGGGAAGGAAGGCCCTGGCCAGCAGCCAGAAGGCCCCAATCGGCCCTGATTGCCAACCAGGCCTAGGGACCCTACCCATGCATGGATTGTGTGCACTGGGCCTCTAGTTACTATATAATTGGTCTGTGGCACTGACTGATAAGTCAACATTTTCTTTATGACTATCCAAGGCTCAAAATATGTAAACGACACTATTGTGAATGGTCATCATGATAAATGGTCAAACAGCAATTCATGATAATTTCACTTCTTTCTGAGATAAATTCTTCCTTCTTCCCTTTTTATCAATTGCCTTTTTCTCACTGCAGAAATATCTAACCCTAAATTGTCTAACCGGAATATTCTCAAAGATCATAGCAAAAACCTAAAAACATCAGTTATGAATCATTACTCCCAGCCTGGGCCCACTAGAGAATTTTTTATTATGTCAGAATTCATTGATAGAAAAAAAGATCATCATTTGCTCTAAAGTCAAGGTGGATGTGGTGGCATTCAGTTGAGCTGGAACCAAGGGAGTGAACGATCATCAGAGACAAATTACAGTTTCTCGAGCAGGTTACTTGTGTATTTAACTAACGGGTGACTTGGTCAGTCAGGAAGGCAGATGGGGTCCTTTGTGTTGCCTCAATGTCCAGAATGGTGGCTGCCACCATATAAAAAATACTTGTTGCATCGGTCACATTGTTGGGGGAGACAGAGACTGAACAGAACCTGGAAAGAGCTGAATACAAACACAAGGACGGGACAGAGACAGCCTTGGGGAGATGCCAGCATGGCGGGGGGCCTCAGCTCAGAGAACCTGGTGGGCCGCATGTGAGCAGAGAGTGGCCTCCCTCAGGGGGCCTCATCTGCAGAGCTGGCCCGTTGAGGACTGTTTGTGAACCAAGCACTCCAGCACTTTGTGCTGCACTTTAGATGGGCAATGACTTGGCATGAGTACACACGTGTTATCCTGGAAGACGTGTCAAAGTCCAAATGTTAGATAGCACACAGCTCAGAAGAACTTGGGAAAGGCTGTTTCAGCAATCCCTTGGTTATTATCAGGAAGGTAAGAGAACAGTAAAACCTACCTGAACTGCCCATCTGACAACCACTCCTTCCTGCCATGAGGAAAAGAGCGTCTAAGTCCTAAGAATGCCATTCTCTCTTGGGAGGAGGGGTCAGAACACAGAAGCTTATAATCTGCTCCAAAGACTTAGTGGAGGGGTCCTCAAACTTTTTAAACAGGGGGCCAGTTCACTGTCCCTCAGACAGTTGGAGGGCGGACTATAGTTAAAAAAAAAAACAACTATGAACAAATTCTATGCAAACTGCACATATCTTATTTTAAGCAGGACAGGCAGCGGTGGCAAAAACACCCGGCATGTGGCCCGCAGGCCGTAGTTTGAGGATGCCTGATAGTGTTCGGTCCTATCTCGGTTATAAAAAGTAATTTCCACCTTCCTCATTTGCAAAATTAGTAACATACTTTCTATCAAGATATCTTTACATTTAAATAAAATTTAAATGTGTATTTTAAATGACATTTTTACTAATGACTGTGGCAATTAATTAATGAAAAGTCCCAGTAACTACATTTAGGCCCACTCTACATTCAGACAGCAAACTGTGATTAAGCAAAATCAATAGGGAATGAACCTATAAATCAGAGGAGGAATTATACTCCTATTGTGTCAATCCCCCAGTTTTATTCTCAAAGCTCAGTATAAGATTTCTCACAAGAAAAAACAAGTACCTAATTTTGCTGTTGTTGTTAATCCTCACCCTGGGATATTTTTTCCATTGCTTTTCAGAGAGAGTGGAATGGAGGAAGGCAGGAAGAGAGAGTGAGAGAGAGAGAAACATCAATGTGAGAGAGATACATCAATTGGTTGCCTTCCACATACTCCCCGATCGGGTGTGGGTAGCAAACCCACAATGCAGGTACATGCCCTTGACTGGGAATCAAACCTTTGACCCTTCAGTGTGAGGGCCAGTGCTCTAACCACTTAGAAACACCAGCCAGGGCAACAAGTACCTACATTTTATGAAACATTTGCAATTCTATGCCACAACAACCATTATGAAAACCTGAGATAAGTCTATAAATATGCATTAAATGAACTATTTTAATATCGAATTACGATTTGGGGGCTGTATTAACAGTCTGTTTCCACCGAATCAACTGGCTAAGTGCAAGATCATCAGCAGCAGCTATTTTCTTGACAGATGACACCGACTGTTACCATGAATATTTTTTGAACAGATGGGGCCTAAAAAATCAAAGCAATTTTAACAATGTAGTAAAGCAGAGCACTTCTGCAATGCTGATGTGAAATGTTGCCACAGACAAACGCCATATAGAAGGAGAACAGTTTAGCAATGTTTTCTCCTACAGAGTATTTAAGGTGGCATTTTAGAATTTCACAACACAAATTTAATTTGGTTGGGTGGTTGGGATAGTGGGGAGGAGAGAGGGAGAAGGAAGAAACATTCCCTCTACTAAATTGTGTCTTTAAAAACTGGCTACAGCTCTAGTTAAGGGTTATATACATGGGCCCAGAGATAAGAATAGTTGGCTCAAATCCCGATTCCATTTCTTACTAGCTGCGAAACATCTGCTTACCAGCCTCTCTGGAAATGTACCATCTTAAGATGTAAGACTGAATTTATTGGGGGAAAGACAGTGAGTGCCACATTGTCTTAATATCTCATCATTTTTGTGTTGTAATTTTTCACATGAAAGAATGTACATATGCATATACACTATCCTCAGGGATCGTGGTAATTTTCATTCTTTAAGTACTGAATTAATTTATTTTCATCATTCAACAATTATATTAGGGATTTTTTTCCATTTTAAAAAAGAGCTCATTATCCATTACTTCATAGATATAATTATATACTGGCTGCATCATCATAATTGTTAGTTTACATAAAAGTTTCTAAAAATTAAAAATCACGGGGCAAGTCAAGCAAATCTGATTCATTTTCCATTTGTCATAAGGATGCAATTCTTACATTTCATTTCTAAACCTAAAATAATAAAAGCATACAATTTCTCTGCGTTGGATTATTCATATGGTGCACTTTCAAACGAGAAACAGAATTTCCTATCATAGTTCATTTGGAGAACATAAATGTTTTCGTCTGGAGTTTCTCAAACTGGGCTTTGTTTGTTGGTACCAGGTTCTTCTTCAAAGACCAGTACATTTGAGAATCCGGGCAAAATAATGTTAAATATGTTTCCAGGGTCTTTAATATCCTATATCGTGATTGCTCTTCAAAGTAGCAGAGACTATGCAGTGCTTCCCAAACTGGCTGGCTATGGAGACTTGGCTTTTTAGACATCCATCATGGCTAGTGTTCTTCTGAACATACTCTGGGAAACACTTCCGTATTTCTTTCCAACAACTGTTAGTTTCTTCAGGTGCCATGTATTTCATGCACATACCTCCCCCAAACTCCAGGGCACCCTGCTCCGGAGACCCAAGTGAGCTGACTGACACACATTTCGGTTAAACAACCCTACCATTTAAGGCCAAGTTCTGATTTCAAACGTGTATACTTAACACATGTGAACAGCATATATTAAAAAACATAGCCAACTGCCTGAACCGTATAATTTTACTCTATAAGCCGGGGAACTTCTGAACCTTTTTCTTAGCTCTGGATACTTTGGAGAAGGAACTATCTAGTTAAAAAAGATTACTTACTGAAGTACATGGTGATACACAAATACTCGGGGGCTATCACATTCTTACTGGACTCCACGATCCTGGAACATTTCAATAAAGACTAGGAGTTGGCAGCGTGGCCGATGGGCTGTGCTCCCTGGGACGATGCAACGACAAGACTGTGATTCTCCTTCTGGAGAGGAGGGAAGAGGCACCACGGCCTCCTGTCAGGTTACGTGGGTGAAGAAGGAACAGTTTGCTCCTTTACTGGGGAAGCATGGAGGGAGGAAGATATTTGCTCCTGTGCTAATTCAGACAATGAAGAGATAGGATCAAAAATTCTCTCTCTCTTTCTCTCTCTCGTTCTCTCTCTCAGCTCAGAAATCTGCAATTTTGGCAGGGCTTGTCAGGGAAAGCTTGTTTCTGCTCTAGCACATCAGCTAAGGTGGCTTGACTGAGGGCAAAAGAACCCATTTCCAAGATGGTGCAATCAGCTGGTTGGTATTGGCTGTCAGTTGGAGCTCAGATGGAGTCAAAGGCTAGGAGCCTTGGGTTTCTCCTGGGCTTCCTCGTGGTATGATACCTGGATTCCAGAGGCGAGAACAGAGTTATAGCTGGGCAGAAGCTATACTGCCTTTATGATCTAGCCTCGAAAGTCTCCTAGTTGTCCACCTTTTTCTTTATGTTGCTAATCCTAACCTGAGGATATTTTCCCGTTGAATTAATCCTCTTTTAGAAGAGGGCAGGGGCCCTGGAACACATGGCAAGAGGCCTAGGGTGGTAGTGGCTGTGGCTTTCACCAGTGAGACTGTGGTAACCAGCCCATATCCAAATCCTAGGTTCTGGGCACTTGGGGGGATGGGCTATGGCGCATGTTGGAGACTTCTAAGGAAGGAGTAGAGTTTGGATTAGTGTTGTCTCCTCATCCAGAAATGTCATTTTCATTTTTTTTCCCAATGGGATAAAATCTTACTCGAAGACCGAGGTCCTCAAGGCTGTTCCCAAGTCCCCCAAGCCCAGTGACAACTAACCACACCTCCCTCTGACTTCTGTGCACTTTACTCATACTTCTGTTGTGCTGCACCATGTGTCAGAAGCTAACCTGTGCCTCCCCACCCAAAATTCTTGTGTTGAAGTCCTAACCCCCAACACCTCAGAATGTGACTATTTGGAGAAAGGGTCTTTAAAGAGAGAACTATGGGAAAATGAGGTCATTAGGTGAGCCTTCATCCAATATGACTGGTGTCCTTGTAAGAAGAGATTAGGACACAGACACATACAGGGGGAGGACCAGGCGGGACACAGGGAGAGGATGGCCATTTACAATCCAAGGGAAGAGGCCTCAGAAGATGCTGATGACACTTTGATCTTGGACTTCTAGCTCCCAGAATCATGAGAAAATCCTTGTGTTGTGTAAGTCACCCCGTGTGTGGTACTTTGTTATGTAGTCCAGCAAACTAATAGGGTTTTGTGACTTTACACTTTTAAACATGTTCTTCTTCTATCTAGAATGCCTTTCTCCATTTGCCTAGAGATGGCCTAACCTTCTCCCCAAACACATCCTTGGTATCACAGTCTCTTGAAAGCCACCCCTGAGCTTCCCAGCCCGAGAGAATGAAACCTCCTCAGTTCTCTGTGCATGGAACAGACGTCCATCACAATTCCACAAAGGGCGCCACAGCCCCTCGCCAGCAAGTTCCCTGGGTGCAGGGCCTGAGCCTTGTGTATTCTGCACCCACAGCACCCATCCTGATGCCTGGCACAACACAGCACACATCAATATGGATCTACTGTTCGCTACCCACTCAGGGCCAGATGTGTTTAGAAATCAGAAATGTTCAGACCGTAAAAAAGTGTATTTAGACCCCAGTGGGGTCTATGACAGCACTTTATAACAAATGCAGTATTTCTGGAACACATCTATATTCACTTTGGGTCTTGCTACCAAATGAATTTGTGCCAAACTTCCAAAGAACTCTGGGGATGGTGATACCTTTACGCAGTACAGACAGTCCTGCAATCACACAAATGCAAATTTATTCCAATGTGATTGAACTATCTTATCCCTGAGAAACACTAGGTCAGCAGTTCTCAACCTGTGGGTCGTGACCCCTTTGGTGGTCCAACGACCCTTTCATAGGGGTCGTCTAAGACCACCCTGCATATCAGATATTTACATTACGATTCATAACAGTAGCAACATTACGGTTATAAAGTAGCAACGAAAATAATTTTATGGTTGGGGTCACAACATGAGGAACTGTATTTAAAGGGCCAGAAGGTTGAGAGCCACTGCACTAGGTGAATGCAGAATACTGCACCCAGCTGAAATGAGGTGTGCAGGAATACACATGCACACACACACCCTTCAATTATTTACCCATTACCCCAGGTTGCCGTCTGTGTCATATGTACCTACACATGTGGTGTTACAGTTTTTTATCCAATTTTGGGTAACCCTCCTCCCCCACCTCACAATAACTCACAGCTGTTGCCCTCCAACCATTCCCTAGGCCACAAGCAAACTTCAGGTCTTTTGCAAGGTAAAGTGGTATATTATTGCAGCATTTACGCATTTCATTACCATTTATGTAAATAGAAATAAATGTAAAACTGCTGTATTTTTAAAGGTGGGTTGCCATCCTTTTAAAATATCACAGATACATTTAAAAAACTGTTTCAATTGATATAAGAGAGAGAGGAAGGGAGAGAGGGAGAGAAAGAGAAAGAATGATGTGAGAGAGAAACATTGACTGTCTCCTGTACACACCCCAACCCGGGATCGAACCTGCAACCTGGGTATGTGCCCTGATAGGGAATCGAACTAATGACTTTTTGATGCATGGGACAGTGCTCAACTCACTGAGCCACACCGATCGGGGAAGTCACTGATAAATGTCTTTGTGTTGTGCTGCTACCCCATTTTCCCCATTAGCTATTGGTTTCATTTTGCGGTTTTCCGTAACATGCTGATGTTTAGCAGTGCATATGCTATGTTATAGCAGAATTGACTGTGCATTTCTAAACGGAACCTACTGGAATATGTTTATACTTACCTAGGTCTTTGCAGGGACCTGTCAATTAAAATCACTTGCCTGTTTTTTAGGCCCCCTATTTCTTGAAACCACATCAGTTTTTAATTTTTCTAGTTCTTCCCATTGGTGTGTCTCAGGACCCCTTTTATGTGTTTCACAGCAATTCAAAAGAAATAGTACTTAGAAGCAGTCACAGAGGCAGATCTGATTTTTAATGGGAATTCTCAGTGTTTGGCCACACTGCTCCCACGCACTAGAAGATGTGTGGGTGCTGATTCTATTCACTGCCAATTTCTGCCACTTGAGTTTCAGAGCCACTCCCATTTCTAGCCCTTGATTCCTGGAACCATTGGCTGGGAATCAATGCCAACTCTTGAGTGGAAAATAATGGTTGGGGAGCTGCCTGCTACCTTGACCTGCATAGTTCCTTAGTGCGGTAGCAAACCACCTCAACAACGCGTACCTCCACATGAGGGCCGAACACATTAGATTCATTTCATCTCAACTCACTGAACTCCCACACTGGTAGGTTTGGTGTGGGCCCGGCTGACAGCACTGATAGATAAAAGAAAGCTTTAGGGACATCGAGGCTATACTGATCAGGGTTTAATCAGAGAAGCAGTACTAGTAGGAGATGTGTAGGTGTGTATAAGGTATTTTAGGAAATTAATTGCAAGGAGTTGGTTAAGCAAGGTAGGGACTGGCCAAACAAGTCTGAAATCCACAGGGCGAGTCTCGGAAAGGGCAGGCTGAAATTCATAGGCACGGGTTGAAGCTGCTGTTCACAAATGGAATTTCTTCTTTTAGGGAAGCCTCAGCTCTGTTTTTAAGACATTTAAATTTACTGAGTCGGCCCCACCTAGGTTATCTTGAAAAATCTCCCTTACTTAAACCAACTAATATGGACTTTAATCACATCCACAAAATGCCTTCCAAGCAACAGCTCAAGTAAACAATATTTGTGTTTGATTTAAAAAACTGGAGAGCCGTGGCTGGGTGGCTCAGTTGTTGGAGCATTGCCCCACACATTGATGTTTCTCTCTCTCTCAAAGATCAATAAACATATCCTCAGGTGACGATTAAAAAACAAACAAAACTGGGGGCTACAGCCTAGCCAGCAAGTTGACCCATCATAATGACCATCCCACTCCATCCTTTGTCCACTTGGCACCCATACATATCTCCTTAAACCATACTTAATTTCCAAAAAAAGTCAACAACAAAATAATATAACTTCCACTGACATGATACAAATATCCTATGTACATCTGAAAACACACTAACATGTTTCCCAATGAGGATGCAAAGTCTCTGGGTGATTCATGGTTAGGCTTCTCCTGTCATGTATATACTGAGATACAAAGTTCTTATTGCTGCCAGATTGGAAGGAGATAAGAGATGGAAGAAAACAAAATATTCATAACAAAATAAAGAAGAAATCCCCTTAACTATTACAGTCCTTGTTTCTGCAGCTGGTCATGTGGTCATAGCTGGTCTTAAGAGCCACCTTCTCCCTCTACCTATTCCACATTTCTTTTGCCCTCAGCAAGGACCTCAGCTGGTTGTGGATTCCTGAAGAACCTGGCCACTAGCTGTCCTGAATTGGGTTGTCACAGCTTTTGATTATCTCATAGGATGTGGGAGCACTAGGGATGCCCTAAGGGATCCTGTTTCCCAGACACACTCTTACTGACATCCACTGCGTGGGAGCAGCCAGCCTTTCCCTTGGTAGTCAGGTCAATCACTCTGGTGAGTACAGTAACCATCCTCGCCTGTTGACTGGAAGGCATGAAGAGCTAAAAGCGGCTTGCTGGCTGTCTTAACTACCAGTTCAATGGGATGAATCGCTGTTATGCCTCCTGGTGAAAGCATTATTCCCATTGGAAATAAGAACTCTAGACAAGCAGAACCTGAAGTCAAAAGAATGTGAAGCAAATGTGTTCCCAGGGAGTCACTAAGGGTAATTAATAGTGAATGGAGCCATTCCCATTCCTGCCCCTTGATTCCTGGACCCATGAAGCCTGGTTATGAGAGAAACAGCACCTTAGCTTGAATACTGACTTCTACTGCATCCTAGAAGGCACAGTCCCAGCCCGACAAAATAGCCAGCACTGTAACTGAGTCTTCTAAAGGCCAGTCCACTATTCTGTGAAGCCAGCAGCTCCAGGATGATGGCGAGTGTGGTGAGACCAGTGAATTCCATGAGCATGGCCTATCAACTTCCTTGACCAGAAGTGATGTCTGTGTGAAATACCATTATAGTGGATAAGGCATTCCATAAGTCCATGGATGATAGTTTTGGCAGAAGCACTGCATACAGAAAAGGTAAATCCATATCCAGAGTGAGTATCTATTTTAGTAAGAACAAAGCCCACGATGGAAGTGGTCCAATGTAATCCACCTGCATCAGGGAGGTAGCTGATCATCCCAGGGGATGATGCTATATGGAAGAGTCAGTGTTGGTCTCTGTTGGCCTTGGCAAGTGGGTCAACATTGCTGAGCTCCTGAATAAATTCTATCCCTCCACCAGAGCCATTTTACATTGGGCCACTGACAAGTGGCTGGGTAAAGAAGCTGCCAAGCACCCACAGAATGGGGCCTCCTATGGACTTATTAAAATCCTCCTGAAGTCTTACTTTGATGATCATTCACATGAGACAAATATCTTTAAATCTTTTGTCCATTCAGAGAAGTCTATCGCCAGACGTGTCAACAAATTTTCTAATCATGTTCCTTCCAAGTCCATGACCATCTGCCAAACCACTGGCCACTACCTATGAACTGTTATAGACTTGTACCTCTGGCTATTTTTCCTTATATGCAAAATGAACAATCAGATGTACTGACTGATGTTCTGGCCACTGGGAGAATTTCCCATCACCACTGTCCTTCAGCAATATCCCAGAATGGGACTAAAGCATTACAGGTTTCAAGTGGTGCCTGAATATTATGCAAAACCATCCATAAACCAGACCTGAACTTGCTCTTCCTCAATCAACTAGTCACAGGGAACTCCCCACGAGGTCACAGGTGCAGACTGGGAGAGAGAGGAGTGCAGCAGGAGTGGGAACCATGGGTATTCATGCAACTTACCTGTGCCTTCAGTGCCTGCTCAAACCTGGTCTCATATATATCACTTCTTTTTTTTTTAATGGTATAAGTTTCACTTAAAAAACTTCAGTGTACAATACAGAATAAAACGTGGTAAACTGGTCATAGTTCAAATAAAAAAGACTTGGGATTATAGCTGATTCCAGGGCTGCTGTTAAAAACTACCACAAATTGGATGGCTTTAAACAACAGAAGTGTATTCCCTCACGGGCCTGGAGTCTAGAAGTCCAAAGTCAAGGTGTCAGCAGGGCCGTAGTCACTCTGAAGGCTGCAGGGAGAACCTCCCTGGCCTCTAGTGGTTTCTGGTGCTCATTGTGTACCAACCAGTTCCTTTTGATAAGGGAGTGCTGCTGAGTACACCCTGCTTTATGGCTTGGTGGGTCAGACAACACCCAGTTCTAGCTGTCACTTTCTACTAACACCCATTAGCAAGACAAAAGCTGTTTCTCAAAAAGCAGCATTGGATCTGCTGGATCACATGGTCCAAATGGCAGAGCAGTTTGCTCAGCAGCCGGGACCTATGGCAGAACCTTCTCTTACTCTGGACACTATTTCTTAACAATGAGAAATGCTCTTCATTTCAACTGGTTATGTGAAGGTGGGGGAACACACCCCACAATCTTCCAGATCGGTGTTTCTTTAGTCATTCCTGCCATTTTCTAGCTTCTTGGGAGGGACCTCAGTTTCCACACCTGTAAAATGGAGCGACTAAAGTTCATACTATCAAAAGTCCCTCCCCAATCTAAAGTTCTATGAACTGTTTCTTTAAAAAGCTAGGCAAGTTTTCAATATACGGGGTGTCCGCTCCCCCCCAAAATGTATACACTTTGAATAATTATTAATGCCAATGAGTTAAATCTGAAAAGAAAGAAACATTAATTGAGCTATCAGTTATTAAGTGTGTATACATTTTGTGAAACACTCTGTATAATGGCTCATAAAACTTATTACTCTTTTCATAAATTATCTATTAATTATATCCATTATGCTTTCTCCCTTCCTGTTTGGTCTCCAAATTATGCTGGTTTTGTTACCATCACACTTATTTAGCAAAGGTAAGGACCTTCAGGGCTTGGGAGAGGCAGTAACATAGTCTGCAAGTCCGTAAAAGAGAGCCAAGCCATTCCATCTCCTCATGTCAGGACCCAGGTCCCCATTCCTAGGAATGACAGTGGTGACGGAGAAGGTCCTAGAACTGAATCCCCAAGCCCCACCTCCTCACTGCCATCCTTGGGTCTGACTCAGTGATTTTTTGAGAAAGATGACTAATGTGTGAGCCTCAAATCTGGGCAATACATGTGGACCTGCCTTCAGACACACTTCTAGGATATCAGTGACATTAGCCACTCAGGGTTCCTTTTAAGTTTTGAGGGACAAAGTCAGATGTCCTCAGACAAACTCTGACTTATGGGCCGATGAGACACATGAAGACAGTTTTAGTTGCTGACCAATTCTGTCCCAGTAGATTCAGATTTGCTAGCCCCACATTTGCCTGTCTGCTTTTCTTGGTGTCGTGTATATCCAGGAATGTATGCCATATCTGGGTTCTTATTTCACCTAGTAATCCTACAACTTCATATCCTGTCTATTAAACTCAGCCCATCTATGGGGAAGCAGTGTTTTTCTATCCAGCACAGATCAGCGCTACCTCTGTAAGAGCCCTATTTTCATAGTGCTCAGCACAGATCTGGGACTATGACGGATGAACAAATATTTACTGCAGTCCTACTGTGCACAGAGCACTTAACTAGCATGGGCATATCACGGGAATTATTGAGTTCCTGATGCCAGCTAAGAGAAAGAATTAGTAAATTTAGTACAAAGTAAATTAATAACTTGACTTTCAATTCACAAAGTTTTCAGGATTCTGGCCTCCTATGAGAAAAAGTGGAGTTTTGCTGGGTGAAAAAAGCCTTGGTAGCAGCTGACAGGGCTCTCTACTTGGAGGTCTGAGGGCTTAGGGGTAGGGATTCGGTCATGATGGTGTATGTGTGTATATGGGTGGAGGTGAACTGGAAAGAGGGTATGAACGAGGAAGATGGTATAAAGTCTTCCCTCAAGGGCATGTGAAGCCCAGCGCAGGTCTGGACTAAAGGCAATGCGAAGATCAATGCTCTCCAAATACCGTGTGACAGTCCATTTAGTGCGCCCTGCGATCAATGTAGTGGCCCACGACCAAGAGTCCTTGAAAACAAAGTAGAAAAAAAGAAGAGAGTGGAATACAGAATCGAGTACTATTTCATGAAATTTTTGTTTCTAACCACTCAGGGTCTTTAGTTTCTGTGTGTGTGTGTGTGTGTGTGTACACAACTTCACACACACGTATACTCTAGATCCAAGACACAAAATAGTTGAGAAATGCCAATCAAGGAAAATCACCACATTCCCCAGTAAGTTGGGCATTTCGATGCAAGAGTCAACAACTGTTTACCAACACAAGCCATTGCATATGTGGCGGCGCTTCGGCTTAACGAAGATGAGAAAACAGTGCATGCGAAGCTGAGCTGCCAACGCCATTGACTGAGCTCCCAGACACTGCCAGAGCCAGCTCGTGCTGCTGAGGCCTCTGTTTTGGCTTTGATCGTTTGGCTTCTCAAGTACGGAAACTCTATCTTCAGAGAACAACAAAATCTTCCATTTCCTGATGGAAGAAGGAAGAAAGCGCTTACACTCAAGACATCGTGGCCGATGAGCCTGGTGTTGGAGCGTAACTTAAAAACTCGGAATTTGCGGCGTGACCTTAAAAAGGGATGATGCTTTACCTTTTGTATATGCTCTACTTTCAATAAAAAATGCCTTCACTATAAAATTTCACGCAGTCCATCAAGCCTGCAGGCACCAGATTCATTTCTGCTGAGTCGTATAACTTGATATTCTTCAAGTGCCTTCCCTAGGACAATTTCAAAGACAAGGAGTGGCGGTGAAGTCACTACTCGCTTTCTGCATCGGACTAGAGAAGCTAACGTAGCCGAACAAGGTCAGACGCCAAGTGAAGAAACCAGGTCTCTGAACTCACCTCCAGCCACCTAACGAGGCTGGTGCTCGGATCCAAAGGCAGGCAGCTGAGGAACACTCCGTTCCTCTCCCTCAGTGTCTCAGGGATTCCTCCCCTCGACCAATAGCCGCAGTACTGATGAAGCCCTAGGGTATCAGGCAGAGGACTGGAAAAGATCATTCTGGAACCGTTAAGAGGAAGTGCTGTATAACGCTCCTTCACACATCGTGTGGGAAATTTTGGAGCTTGTCATTAACCTCCAAAACTCACAGAAGGAAGATATGAGTACATTCAAGAAAACTTTAGACCGATTAATTAATGATAAATTCCCAATGCTTACAGAGAACACAAAGGTATCTCATAATATGTTTGTAATTAAATAAACTTGATAGCAGAGGGGGCAAATACGATTTCCCCCGTAAATAGCAACGCTAGCAAACGTTATTAAACTTTGTGCTAGGCTTCAAGTTTTACATGCAGTATCTCAGAATTACTCTGCTAAGTTCTTTCCCACATTTTAGAAATAAGGAAACGGAGGCTCAGAGAGGTGAAATTTAGTGCCTATAAATTATTCGTTGAGCTGTGATTGGACTTCAATATTTAAACATCCATGCGTCTGTTGTCCCTCCAAGCCCAGTGGAAGCTCCACGAGGGCGGGTTCCTCTCCTCTGCTTCCCTGCACCCTTTGTGCAACTGACTCAACTGTGGTGGGACCAGACACTTCGGAACTACTTCCTGGCCGAGTGGTGGTTCTAGCTCACCGAAAGCGAGCAGATTGCCAAAAGTTTAAAAGACAGTCTTTCTGTTTTGTTAATCCTCATCAGAGGATATTTTTTCCATTGATATTTAGAGAGAGCAGGTGAGACAGAGGGAAAGAGAGAGAGAAAGAGAAAGAGAAAGATCGATGTGAGAGAGCCACGGGAAATCCTTCGGTGCGTAGGCCGTTGCTCTAACCACTGAAACACCGGCCAGTAAAACACAGCCTTCTGTGTCTGAGCGCCACTAGTTCCCTCAAATGTGCACTTTTCCTAGGACAACACCAGTGCTGACTCAGGACAGGTTATTCTGAGAAATCCTTCTAATAACTTGAGTGGAGGAAGCTCTCTGAAAAACAAGTTGCGCTCCCCAGCGCCCCTGTCTTTTCAGTGGGAAACAAGTCTTGCTCCTGGTCTGTCTGCAAGAAGAGGCTGCATCAGGGCGATAAGCTGAGTATTCCCTATGGGTCCCCCAGCCCTGCCACTTGAAAGATTAATTCCACATTCTGGCGCTGCCGTGATGTTTTATTCATTTGCTTATTTATTTTTGGGGGGTGAGGCAGAGTCCTCAGCCTCGCGGAATCCACGCTCCCTGAGCTGGCCTGCGTAAGTACAAAGCGTCCCATGCAAAACCCAGCCGGATCTCTGGGAGAGTCTCTCTCTCCCACTTACTCACTGACAGGCTTCCAACTATGGGGGAGAGGAAAGGAGCCGAGATCCCTCCTGTAACTCTGAAAGCCAAAATAAACTTTCCTTTTTTTAATTTAAAAAAACATATTTTTATTGATTTCAGAGAGGAAGGGAGAGGGAGGTAGAAGCATCAGTGATGAGAGAGAATCACTGATTGGCTGCCTCCTGCACCCTCTCCCCACACTGGGGATTGAGCCTGCAACCTGGGCATGCGGCCTGACAGGGAATGCAACTGTGACCTCCTGGTTCAGAGGTCACGCTCAACCACTGAGCCATGCCAGTCGGGCAAAATGGGCTTTCCTTTAGATTCCAGAGTTACTGTCAGCTGCCACTCAACAACTACCAGGTCACACAACTGCCAAGTTGCTCACAACACCGGAAATCAGGCCAGGTGAGAAAAGGCTCTCGTGTAGGACGGATCTAGCAGAGACTCTTCAAAAGACGCCGATGACATCTGTGCCTCAGCTCTTAGCTGATGAGGCAGAAAGAGAGACTATGGTTTGCAAAAGGGTCTCACGCCACTGTGGCCCTTAGCCTTACTTTTTGCACAAGCTCCATGACAAATTGCCAGAGTACTGCATTACGTGCCGTTCCCTTGCCAGAGTGGCAATGCATCCCTTTCTCTCATATTCAACAAAGCTTATTAAATGGTATGTTAATGAGAAGGACTTACAGAGGGCTAACTCTGAATGCATTCTAACTTTTTTGAGAATTTAAGTACTTCACTGAATAACAACAGAGTACTTGGGGGATACACCGTTGCAGAAAATGGCCATAGAGGCAAGAAGCTGGAGGTCACCCTCTGATGTCATTATTAAGGGTAACGATGACTGCCTATTTCACACCCCCACCACATCCCCCCCCCCACACACACACACACCCTCCGCCCATTTCCCAATTTCAGAGGATGAGCCCAGGGCCTTTTTCACATTTCACGCACTTACCTTTTGCACTGACTAAAGCCTATAGTTTCCCAATCAATCAAGAGACTCTTCAATGTGGTGCTTTATCCCAAAGACAATGCCAGATGGGAGGATGCGTGGCTGGCCCCTGATGAGTTCAGCAGGCATTTGGTACGTTTACCATAAAAACATCGACGGTGTGACCCAGGGGAAGTCCAGGCACAGCTGGGTGGGCTCTTGGCGTAGTTCTAATTCCAGTAAGGAGAAAACGGCCAGTGGAGTCTTCAGCTCAGGATTCTGCCTCTGACAGTTGCTCTGAGAAGCAGTGTGTGCGACAGCATAACTGCCCTCCATGCTACCCTGCCTGCTCTCCCTCCTGCCCCATAGGTTATCTATACCTCATCTCACCTCCTGTACATTCACCTCCCACCTATAGCCCCAGGTGAAGAGACATAATCGTTCATTAAAAGATATCAATAAAAAAGGAAGGGAAGTGAGAGGGAAGAGATTAGATACCTAAGTTCCATTCAGCATTTTCTAGCTTCAGAGGATAGGAAAATCGCATATCAGAGAAGTTTTATTTCTCCTCTGAGAACTGCACTGCAGAGCAAGGGTGCTCAGGCAGGAAGGGTGGGGCTGGCAGTCAAAGCCTTATGGACCCTGCAGACCTTGGCCAAGGCCTCCTGCCCATCCCCCTCTCCATCAGAATGCCCGTAGGGCAAATGCCAGACACTGGTTCCAGGAAAAACAGACTGAGTCAGAGTCATCACCTGAGGAGCCTATCATAGCCAACATTTTGCCTGAATCTTATTTACAAGAAAAGAGAAAGCGCAATCAGATGCACGCCAGGAAGAGAACATCTGTCTCGATACCAAAGACTTACGTGCAAATTATTTGCAATCTCAACCAAACATTGCAAGTTGATTTTTACTTCACTTCTATGAAGGACAATGGGGAGAGCGAGTGTTAGAGATTATCAGCAGCAAGGCACCACTCTGCTCCTGCATCTGACTCGGGGACACACTTGTCCCAGCCAAAGCCATGACTCATCCTCTGCTGCCAGTCACAATAGGAGCTCGATTTGCTGCAGTTCCGCACATCACGCAGCACTCCTTACAAGAAAAAACTCTGCTCTACCATTTCGGAAAGATTAAAGTCAGCACAGAAATGGAAAATTACTATCACCATCTCTCAAGAGAGATGACCGAAACACAATTTGAAAGGACCCAAAGCTTTAGTCCAGAAAATCAGCAAACATTTCTGCATTTGTTTGTTTTTGGTTGTTTTATTTTTATTTCTTTGGGTATGCAGTGAATATTATAAAATAAGAATCAGACCCAGAGAGATTATTGGGGAATCTAAGATTATTCTACATAGCCATTCAAGAGAAGTGACAGAACTGCTAGCAACTGTGTTCCAAAGATAATCGATAGAGTCCTTAAATTTACAAACATACTTTCTTTTGCTTAGCAGTTATTTATTGCCTGTCCGCTATGAAAAAAACTTGATAGGAAGCACGAGGACACCCCTAATATGAGATAAGAAGTAGTATGTTCCACTACTACATCCAGAAGAGGATGGTTGTTTCAAGGAGGGGATCATCATTTCAAGGTGAGGAAGGCTTTCTGGTAAAGGGGAAAATGAACGGATGAAGGAAGGATGAATAAAACAGGAGATACTGAGAAATCAGGGAAATCTCTTTCCGAATAATGAGCACAAAGATATGAAGGGGAGAAGCGGAAGGAGTTGGAGAGCAGTGAGTAGATCCAGTGTCAGAGCAAGTTGCCGGGGCCTCAGCAGGGAGTGGCACTGGGTCTGTGGGCAATGTGTGCAGGCTTCAGGAGCGGCAAACGGGAGTCAAGTAACTGTAACCGTCAGATCAGACAGGACAGCTACAGGCCTGCAAGGGGGTGCTGGAGGCCCACTTCTGGGCCAGGTGTTAACCTATTAGTTGCTGGACTGTTGGGTTGTGAAGGAAGATTTACCACAGTAGGGTGCTGGGGGAAGGAAGCATTCAGGGGTTGGGAGATGTAAGTACAGAGTATTTCTGAATTTTACCAACCAATACAGCCATACTGGTGTATAGCAGCTGAGTTTCTGTTCTGTCTATTGTTAAAACATAAAAAGTCAAAAGCTAATAAAAACATTTAACTTTCTAGTCAACTTACATACCCGTGGGGGGCGGCAAAAGTAGGTTTACATTGTTCATATGGAAAATAATAATTAATAAATAATAATACAAGAATAAACTCTGTGTTTCACATACTCACAATTGTAAACTTATTTTCGCCCTACCCTGTATAATACTTTAGGGATTTAGTTGAAATACAGTCAAATGTGGTCCTAGCCAGTTTGGCTCAGTGGATAGAGCATTGACCCTCAGACTGAAAGGTCCTGGGTTCGATTCCAGGCAAGGGCACCTGCCTTGGTTTTAGGCCTGATCCCTGGCAAGTTGGGGCATGTGTGTGGGAGGCAAGCAATTGGTGTGTCTCTTTCACATGGATGCTTCTTTCTCTCTTGTCTCTCCCCTTTCCTTTCACTCTCTCTAAAAAAAATCCTCAGATGAGAATTTAAAAAAAGAAAAGAAAAAGAAATAGTCAAATGTGTTCTTAAAATGTATTAATCAAAAATATTACATTAATTTAATAATGCCTATAGTTTTATTAACTAACTAGGGGCCCGGTGCACAAAAATTTGTGCACTCGGGGTGGAGGGAGTCCCTCAGCCTGGCCTGTGCCCTCTCACAGTCTGGGACCCCTCAGTGGATGTCCTATGATGGCCCCAGTCTGCCAGGCGCCTTTTGTGTGTGTGTTCGTGTGTATGTGTGTGTGTGTCACCACTGGGGACCTGCCCCTAGCCGCATCTGAGGCTCGAAGCAGTCCTCCTGTGTGTGTCTACCTGCCGGGGGCCTGCCCCAGGCACACTGTGGAGGCTTGGAGAAGGCACCCCCTCTATGTTGATCTCTCAGACTCTTGCCCTCCCCCGCATGTTGTTCTCTTTTTTGAGCTGTGACCAGGGCTGGGTGCGGCCTGCCTCCCAAGCTTGCCTACTGCCCATCTTCCTCCAGCCACCAGAAAGCAGGG
>PVJC01030568.1:0-21116 GCA_004026665.1 Murina feae
ATTTTAAAAATAAAAGTTGGGTCTTATGTTATACTTTATGGCAGTATAATGTCCTTCATCCAGTTTTCCTCAATGTTGAAAAACTATAATACAATATCACAAACAGAAAATTCACATTGATATAATCTATGGATCTTATTCAGATTTTATCAGTTTTACATGTACTCAGTATGTGAATATATGTATGTGTGCATGAGTGTGCATGTGTGCATTTAGTTCTATGAATTTTTATCACATGTAGAGGTTTGTGTATCCACAGATACAAACATTGCCCATCACCACAAAGATCCCTCATACTGCCCTTTTATAACCACACCCATCTCCCTCCTGCCTATGCCCTGTCATGGAGCCCAGCAATCATTAATATGTTTTCTAGCTCTATAATTTTGTTATATCAATAATGTTATATCCATGGGATAATGCAATATGTAAACTTTTGTGATTGCTTTGTTTACTTGGCATAATTGCCTTAAGATTTATCTAACTTGTTGCATATCAATAATTAGCTTCTTTTCATTGCTGAGCAGAGTTTTATGATATGGGTGTACCACCACTTACCTATGTATCATTGAAGAATATTATTTTTTTCAAAATTAGGGCTATTATGAGTAAAACTACTGCCAATATTCATGTACAGGTATTTGTGTGAACTGTGAGCATGAATTCTGATTTCTCTTGAAAAAGCAGAGTGCATTTGCTGGGTCAGTTGTAATCACATATTTATTTTTGTAAGAAACTGCCAAACTTTTTCAGAGTGGCTATGTAATTTTACATTCCCACAAACAATGCATGAGCGACCCAGTTTCTCTGCATCCTCACCAGCACTTGGGGTTGTCAGTTCTTTATTTTAACCACTCTGATGTGAATACAATGATATATCCTGGTGGTTTAAATTCAGGTTTCCCTTTTGGCTAACAATGTTGAACATCTTTTCATGTGCTTATTTGCCTTCTGTATATTCTCTTCAGTGAGATGCATGCTCATGGCTTTTGCCCATTTTTAATTGGATTTTTTTTTTTTTTTGCTTTTTCCTGCTGAGTTTGGAGTTTCTGTATATATTCTACATACCACTCCTTTTCAGACATGTGGTTTGCAAACATTTTCTTACCATCTGTAGCTTGTCATTTCCTTCTCTTTAATAGTGAATTTTACAGAAAAGTTAATTTTATGAAAATTAATGTTATTTTTTAATAAATAAAACAGGAAATATGACATGTATTCTGCCCAAGTGTGGTGGCTGAAAAATGTACACTGTTAATACATTTTGTAGGAAAATGTGTCTATAGAAACAGAGAACTATGAGGCCAGAACTGGGCTTTTCTTACCATTTCATAGAATAAGGATTCTGCACCTTGCCTTGGTTTCTAGTGCACCCACCGCCCCGCTGTGAGTGGATTTCTGTGTTTATTTCGGCAGCATGTATGAGCCGACACAATATAACACTTCTGGCTATTTTTACCACTTAGAGATGTGTGAACCCTTCCCAATTCCCCAAGCATCTTTCCTTTCTTTGAACTCATACACACTTTCAACCTGCCTGTTTTTGTTTTTAATATCATTTAACATTTCCCATTAGAATTATTGATGATGTGATGTGATACGTAAGCATAGACTCTGAAGGCACCCAGCGGATGTATCACGGCTTCAGCAGCTATGAATACGGGAGGGAACTGTTTTAAGATCCACAAATCAAGCCCATGAAAAATTTCAAACTGAGATTAAAGGTCTTACAGATATTAATGAGAAAAGATATTTGATTGTATTTTGATTGAAGGGCCTTTATTGAAGAGACTCGCAGGGGTCCTCAAACTTTTTAAACAGGGGGCCAGTTCACTGTCCCTCAGGCCGTTGGAGGGCCGGACTATACTGAAAAAAAAACAAAAAAACTCTGAACAAATTCCTATACACACTGCACATACCTTATTTTAAGCAGGACAGGCAGTGGCGGCAAAAACACCTGGCATGTGGCCTGCGGGCGGTAGTTTGAGGATGCCTGGAAGAGAGACTATGACATGGAATCAGATGGTCTTGGACCATTCACGCTGAGGAGAGCTCTGTCAGCGTCGGATCCTGTCTGCTTTCTCCAGAAAGAGCAGGAACTCAGTCCCAGCCTTCAGGGCCCACTTTGTTTCTAGACTCACCAGAGTTGGTTCTTGCTTTGGGAAGGAGCTGGACCTTTGGTGTCTCTGGGGAAGCTGCCTCTTGGCTGGAGTTCTCCCCGCCATCATCATGCCCTGTGATTGGCAGGTTCGCTCAGGCAGAAGGCTTGGCAGGTCCTGAAAGGAAGCCTGGAGGGCTGAGCTTTCTCCGGGAGCCCTGCAGGCTTGCACCTGCTCCATGGTCTGCAGCACCTCTGAGGAGTCTTGTTGGGAGACAGGGATGCGCTGTCTCTCTTCGGGTCCTGCAAGGCTGAAGGGAGACTTGGAGGGCCCAGCTGCTGGAAGAGCTGCCCTGCAGAGCTGGTTCGTCCAGACCATGCACCTTCACCCAGGAAGAGGGCACAAAAGACTGCCCTGTCCAAAATGCCTGTCCAGGGCAGGTGCAAGAAGAACACTTGGAATAAGAGCCAAGGGTATCTCAGCCCCTTGTTTCAGGAAGAGGACTTGTGTGAGGGGTGTGAGTATACCCAGTGCCCACTGCCAGGCCACACACATGTGGTCCAGAAAACACAACAGAAGATCTGCGATCATAAACAGAAAGATCCACACATCTGGAGGCACTACCCTCTGCCCCAAGGAGCACACGGCACCATCTGGGCCTGATCCTGTCCATGGCACCCTGAAGAGGTCTGACACTGATGCCTGTGTCTCAAACGTGTAGTCTTTTCTTTCCAGGCTGGGCCAGGACCCAGGGCTCGTCATTGCTGCTGTGGCGTCCTCTTGCTCTTTTCTTTTTTAAATTAAATTTTATTGAGGTGACATTGGTCAACATGAACATATAGGTTTCATGTGTGGATTTCTAAGTTACAAAATCTGTATATAGCACCAGGTTCCCACCACACAAAGTCAAATCTCCTCCTATCACCTCATGTTAGGACCCCCTTCTCGCCCCACCCCCCTCCCTCTGGCAACCACCACACTGCTGCTTGTGTTCATAACTTTCAGTTTTGTATCCCACCTACGAGTGAAATCATATGGTTCTTAGCTTTTTATGCCTGACTTATTTCACTTAGCATAATCTTCTCAAGGTCCATCCATGTTGTAAATGATACTATTTTGTCCTTTCTTATGGCTAAGTAGCATTCCATTGTGCATATGGACCACATCCTCTATACCCAGTCGGCTATCACAGGGCACTTTGGCTGTTTCCATGTCTTGGTCACCATGAATAATGCTGCAATGAACATAGGGGAGTATATATCTTTGGGTGTAAATGATTTCGAGTTTTTCAGGTATATACCCTGCAGTGGGATTGCTGGGTCATATGGTTGTTCCATTCTTAATTTTTTGAGGAATCATCAGACTGCTTCCCATAGTGGTTGTACCAGTCTACATTCCCACCAGCAGTGAATGAGGGTTCCCTTTTTACCGCAACCTCTCCAACACCTGTTATCACTAGTCTTATTGGTAATTGTCACTCTAACAGGTATAAGGTGGTATCTCACTGTAGTTTTAATTTGCATTTCCCTAGTTACCAGTGAGTTTGAACATCTTTTCATATATTTATTGGCTGTTTGTTTGCCTTCTGGGGAGAGGTGTATTTTCAGGTCCTTTGCCCACTTTTTGATTGGATTGCTTATTTGTTTGGTGTTGAGTTTAACAAGTTCTTTATATATTTTGAAAATTAAACCTTTGTCAGAGCTGCTGTTTGCAAATATCACCTCCCATCTGTTTGTTTTGTTGTTTGTTTATTTTGCTGTGCAGAAGCTCTTCAGTTTGATTTAGTCCCATTCATCTATTTTTGCCTTTGGGGTCAAGTCTATAAAATGTTCTCTACTACCCAGGTATGTAAGTTTGGTACCTATATTTTCTCCTATGTAACTTATAATTTTGGGTCTTATGTTTAGGTCTTTGGTCCATTTTGAATTGATTTTTGTATATGGGGACAAACTGTAATCCAGTTTCATTCATTTGCATGTGGCTTTCCAGTTTTCCCAGCACCATTTATTGAAGAGACTATCTGAATCCAATGTGCATTTCTGCCTTCTTTATTGAAAATTATCTGTCTATATATGTGTAGTTTTATAGCTGGGATCTCTATTCTGTTCCATTGATCTGTGTGTCTGTTTCTCTGCCAATACCATGCTGTTTTAATTATTGTAGCTCTGTAGTATAATTTGAAGTCAGGTAGCATGATACCTCCAGCTTTGTTGTTCTTTTCCAGGATTGCTTTGGCTGTTCTGGTTTTTTTTGTGGTTCTATACAAATCTGATGATTTCTTGTTCTATTTCTTTAAAAAATTACATTGGGATTTTGATGATGATTACATTAAATCTGTATATTGCTTTGTGTAACATGGCCATTTTTAACTACGTTGATTCTTCCAATCCATGAACACAGGATATTTTCCCATTTTTTGTGTCTTTTTTCAATCTCTCTTCGTACTTTTTAGTATATAGGTCTTTCACATTCTTTAAGTTTATTCCCAGGTATTTTATTCTTTTGGTTGCTGATGCAAAAGGAATTGTTTTTTCCATTTCTTTTTATGATGTTTTGTTGTTGGTATATAGGAAGGCAATGGATTTTTGAGCATTGATTTTGGATCCTGCAACTTGACTGTTTTTATTTATTGTTTCTAGTAGTTGTTTTTTTTTTTTTATAGAGTCTTTAGGGTTTTCTGTATACAGCATCATGTTGCCCACAAAAAGTGAGGCCTGTCCAGTGGGCCTCAAGGCACTTGAGGCTGTGTCCATACACCAAGGATTGTTAGGGCAGCTCAGGAGAGCAAGCCAGATCAGTCACAGCCCAACCAATGCCGCCACCTTCCTACCTATTCAGGGCTTCCCCACGATGCCTTGATTACATATGTTATAATTAAAGAAGAGACATTCTGGAAGGGGAAACAGAGTTGCTTGCCTAATAGAATCTAGTCTCTCTTCCCAGTCTCTATTTCTCCTTGTCCTTTTGCTTTCAACTCTCACATTCACTTAGGTCAGAAAGAGTGACCTTTCCTTGACCATCTTTCCTGCCACCTTTACTTAAAACTCCAGGAGTCTGTTGGCTGGCCTTCCCCGTGACGTGCTAAGTGGGATCTGGAGAGTTTAACACATGGGTCCTTTCCCCACTGTGCCCAATAGACCCTATTGTCTATCTTGCATGACACACTGTTTTGATGGTCAGAAGTTTTCTCTCCGCTTCTTCACAAACAGTCCTTATGCATTCCTTCCCCCTCAAGCCAGTCCTCTCTCTCTCCCCGAGGGAGCAGGTCCTGGATGTGGAAGGCCAAGAGAGAAAAGCATACTCATATTTTAAAAATCTTGTTCCTATTCCATACAAAAAAGAGAGCTCCTTTCCACCAACACACACACACACACACACACACACACACACACACACACACCTCCCCTTTCTCTGTCCTGCTGATCGTTCGGGGATCTTAGAGGCTAGGACAGAAAGCCCCGAATAGGATCAGCAAAGAAAATCTCAAGTCCTTCATAGGGATGAGGACAGCGGCTGCCTATGCTCCTGGAAATGTCCTCTTTCTCCATCTGCATACTGTTCAGAGGAAGTGTAAAAGGACACACATGGCAGGAGGTCCTGGTCAAAGCAAACCTCTTCTTTGGGAACCGCACTGGCTTTTGCCTGGGACGATATTCTGCTCAAAGACTATGGCTTGGCCTGCACACCCTGCTTTTCCCAGTCCCACCAGGACCAAAAACACGATCCTCCTTGTCCACCTCTCCACCCCGGTCCAGATCCTTCATCCCACCTTCGCACTACCCTCCCTTACTGCTTCTTTTATTGATTGGCATTCCTTTTATTGATTGGCTTCTTTTATTGATTGCTCACTTCCCTGGTCTGGGCCCCTTGCCCTGGTCCAGAATGGATTAATCCATGAGGACATCTGCATTCTTTCTCCAGTCCCAGCCTGTCTCTGCAATTCTAATTATTCCGTTTTGACAAGAGCCATCTTGGCTCATCCATATTCCAAGCATCGCCTGGAATTTTATCACCAACCCAGGCTAAGTGACAGGCAGAAAAGAATGGAAGGCGAGGGGAGAGATGAGGCAGTGACTGTCAGCTGTGCTGCTCTGAATTAAACAGTCCTGAATTTGAGCATCCTTTAAAATATATATTCCTTTTCTTGGGAAAGATAGACAACACACCATGGGTCCTTATGCATTTGCCTCAGGATTTGGGGGGGAGGATAGGTGGGTTTGGGGAGGAGGATGTATAGGTGGGTTTGGGGAGGGGGAAGATAAGTGAGTTTGGGGAGAAGGTAGTATGCTTATTTGAGGTACCTTTGGCTTCATCTGTAATTTTTTATTTTTTAAAGATGAAGTATTCACATATAATTTGAGAAATTAAAGGATAAAAATAATAGGCTTACTTATCTGAAAATGAAAGACATTTTTTGAAAAGTAAAAAGATCTATAAAAGCCCCAGAGTCTTCGGATATAACAAAACATGTAAATATTGGTCTACATACTACAGATAACACATAGTATGATATCGCCTGCCTGTAGTCTAATATTATCTCTGCACTGGACTGTGGGCCGAGCCGTAGTATATACCCCTTTGTTCCTCTTGGGCCGTGGACACTGGTGTGCATTTGGCCACCAGGAACTGTTTGACAAGCAGAACCTAAGGGAGTCTTCTGGCTCACTTAGGAGTGGCAATGTGAGGAGCAGAGACAAGAAACCACTGAGCTGGAGCACAGAGAGAGAGAGGAGTGGCCCTGGGGGTCTGTTCTTTCTGGAAATGTACATACAGCAAGGTCTGGGGTGCTCAGGTTTTGCCCTCATGCTCCCTGCAAGCTGGGATTGGCAGGAGCTCACTAGGAACTCGTCTTCTTCAAAGTCTCTGCCTGCTGGAGTAGGAGTTCCTGCCGGCCGTGAGGGACTGTGGAGCTATGGAGTCCCAGCTCCTTGGCACTTGAATTGCATCCCGCTCCCAAGTGCACCCAGATGGGGTAGTGGCACTCACCCACTCCTTTTAAACTACTATTTCTCTCCATTTGTTGCTGCAGATGCCAACGCAATTCTTGGTGCATTAATTTGGTTGGGAAATTGAGAAACTGGCAGCAGCATTAATGAAAAATAAGGTGCCACCCAGGAGCTAGCTTGAGCGCGCTCTGTTAGTATTCCTCCGCACTCTGTTCTTCCCGACTCAAGGCTCTGTGTGTGCCGGGCGGGCAAATGCGATGCTCAGTAGACGTGTGAGTGAAAAGTGAGAGATATCAGGGAAGGGGCTCCAGGTGTGAGAGAAATCTTCACTCTGTAAGGCAGAGTTTAAAGGCACTAAGGAGATGGTAAAGAATCAGGGGGAGAGCACTGGACTCCCAAGGTGAAGGTGACAATGGAGGAATTGGGAGAAAGTGGTATAAATGGATAATTTTTTAAAAGAGGGAGAGAGAATACCACCTTCAATAAAAGGCACCAGGACTCTGTGGAGAACTGACTATGTCTAGTATATAGCATTATCCTGGAACATCTTGCAGTGCTGGGAAGTAAAGAAGTCCTCAAAAAGAAAACAAAGCAAGAATGTCCGCGGAGGAGTATCCAGTAGACACATGAACCAACCAAAAGAGCTCCCGAAGGACAACGCGGGGATAATTTGAGCAAGAAGTGAATACTGTAGCACTGGGCTGTAACCCAGAGTATAAATATCCATGCGTCCATGCTGATAGAAATGGTTGAATATACAAATGGTGGAGGAGGAAAAGCAAATCTCATGTAGAGAAGAATTCGGCTCCTTCATGGAGATAGAGTATCACCTCTCACCCTACCTATGACCTGCACATAACCTCTTCCTCCAAGCCTTTATGCTCAATTAATATTTGACAAAAGGAGGCAAGGATGTACAATGGAGTCAAGACATTCTCTCCAATAAACGGTGTTGGGAACATTGGTCAGATTCCTGCAAAAAAAAAAAAAAAAAAAATGAAACCAGACCACCAACTTATACCATCCACGAAGCGTGAGAATAAAAGAAAGCCTTTATAGTGGAGAAATCCGACAAACGCCACCTCAGCAGGGCGATCAACACTACCATCACTATTGGCCAATCACATCAATGGCTTGAGTCCTTGATGTGAGGATGGCACATCACCTCAATGGTCCTCCTCCCAAACACCCATAACTCTAGGCTAACCATGAGAAAAGTCATCAGAGGAAGCCAAGCTGGAGAGCATTCTGCACCGTACCTGACTCTTCTTCCCCAAGCCGGTCAAGGTCATCGAAAACAAGGGAAGTCTGAGAAAGTGTCACAGTCCAGAGGAGCCTAAGTAGACCTGACCAGTGAATGTAACAGGGTGTCCTGAATGGGATCCTGGGACAGAGAAAGGGCGCTAGGGAAAAGCTAAAGGAAGCAGAATAAGGTATTGCCTTTAGTTAATAACAGCCCATCACATCAGTATCGTTGCTTGAAACCATAAAGGTCAACCACCCTGTGGAATGGGGATCAGGCTGACAAGAAAACCTGCCCTATAGCCATCAGAGCCCAGGAGCTGCCCAACCTCGATAGCCATGTTTACATTGTAAAATATTATAAATGTGGCAAGCTGTAGTTTTAGCATTTAATGTGTGATGAATGCCGATTATTTCAGGTAGTCGCCTTTGGAAGCGCGAGTAATATTTTCAGCTGTCCAGTTCATTTGTTCCAGGTTTGCTGACAGAGCAGGGTACCTGAGCCTTCCAAGGAAAGAAGCCGATTTGGGAAAGGATCCACGAAGTTGACATCCGCATCATTGAAAATTAACCGTCCTCATAAGCCATGTCTGCGAAGGCTGCAGCCTACGAGATGTGATTGTTCTGTCCTGAGAGTCATAAGACTAACATTTTCCTCTCACTGTTGAATTAATAAAGTTGTTTTCATCTCATGATGCATGCTCCAGGGGGACTTTCTAATAAATTCGGTTCTTATCGGTTAGAAGCCTCCTCCTGTTTCACATTTCGTTTCCTGTGTGGCCCTTTGTTTCCTAATCAAAATCACAACTCCTAAATTAAGTGAGAAAAGGAGTTTGTTTTCTCAAACCCATTTGATGCGTGAGTAAATCAGAAGCAAGCCAAGGCTGCCACCTCTTTATTTGATGTGTTAGGCAATTAAAAGGTGTTACTCTTTTGGTAATAAAGTATAACCTTGTCCCATGCGGTCCTGACTCTGGCCTCTTTCCATCTGGCTCTCTGTTTAATTTGCTGGGATCACTCTGATCTCAGATTCCAAAATCATCCGCTTAGGTCAAAGCCCTCCTCGGTCGGAGGGAAAATATTGAACTATCTCATTCTTTGCTCCGATCTGGCTGTCACCGGAGCTGGTAGCAAAGTGGACGCCACATAGAGCTAATTTCAGAAAGCTCTTAGAAGAGTTGCTCCCAAGGGCAGCTGTCCACCGAGGGCTGTGCCCAGAAGAGAGAGGAGGGCCCAGATAGAAATAGTGAGGCAAGAATATATAACCATATTTGTCCAAATCTCCAGTTAATTGATTGAATGAACTGGATGGCTGCCATGATGCATCTGATGGCCACAGAGCTTGTGAGGAATTCGGTAAGACTTAAATATCATAGAGGACACGTGCGTGCTTTGAATACGGTATGTCCCAGGCTACCAGTACTCACTTTTGATCCAGCCCCTTTGCTTTTGAAATTTGGCAGAATATTAGTAAAAAACAAAACAAAACAGACAAAAAAACCCCCACTTTTATTGAACCTGTGAGTTTCCAAAATACTTTAATATCTGTGATCTCATTCGATCTCTATGACCCTGTATTGTATGAAAAACCAGAATGACCCTCTCAATTTTACAACAAAGGACAGTTTGTCCCAGGAGGTCATGAACTAGTAGCTGAACTAGTAAAAAGTAGACTGAAGTTAATTTAATTTTTAGGGGTTTTGTCCTTTACTATTGTTTTTATTTTTAGTTCTAAGGTCTGAATTCATTTGATTGTCAGGTGAAATGTCTCCTAAAAAAGAGATAGCATGGACATGTGCATGAGCACACAAACACACTCACTCGCACACACAACATTGCTATCATTTTAAGAGGTTCACCATCATCCCTCGGTTAAGAACCACGGAGCAAGGAATGAGGGATTCTGGCAGAGGACAAGAAGCACTTTAAAGATGAGAATTAAGACCAAAGTCCTAAGTTCTTTTGCCAAGTTTCCGCTCTTCTCCTGGAATATATTATCTCCCAGAGGGAATGGCATATCCTGAAGTTAAATGTGTTAAAAATACCCTAGGAGAATATATGCAAAAATGGGAACATGTCGATGAAAAAAATTGATGATATCAAACTGAAAAAAAAAATGGAAGGATAAAATAAAAGGGAAAAACAATGGTCAAATGAATACTGTGCAACTGTGTATAGTATTGTGCATATTTCTGAACTCCATTCAGGGCCTGGGGGTAGGACTTGTGATAAGAGTGGAGAGATTTGAGTGACATCAACTAAATGGGCCAGTAGAGGCCAAGTAGGCACAGCCCCTCATCACACTTGCCACACCTCAGTTACATCTGTAGCTATTTCCCCCTGGGGAGCCCATGCTTTGGGATAAACAACTGCTCATGTTGAAAACGTATAAGCCATTTTTTGGCCAGGGTCCCTGTCTACTGTGACTGGACGCAGTGGCAATATCTTGCCCTGTCTGTCAGTTCTCATGGATGCCTTTATTCCCAACAGCTGAACAGACACTGACTCATCTCCTTTCCTGCTCTGAGATCTTCTAGGTCTACCGGATTTAATTCACTGCCCTGCCTTGACCTCCTTGTGTGGTGTAACCTCTCTGGGCTGACTGCCTGGTTCTAAATGAATCCACTGCTTCACTTTCCAAATGTGATTTCACTGAGTTTGTGCTCATTCTAAATGGCCAGAGCATAACTCCAATGTTGTATGTCTGAATTTTTCTGGTCTCAATTTCTCTCTTTAATTTGTCCATAACCTTGTAGGTGCCTCTACCATCATACCAACACCACCATGACCTTGTCCTTCAGTCCCTGGTGACTCCTCCTGGAAGGAGAATTTAGAGGGAGTTCATCTCCTCTCCCCAAGCTTGGGCTTCTAGAAGATGAAATTGGAGCTGGGAGCTGGGGATGAACAGGAGGGTGAAATGATAAGGCAGTTTCAGGTGCTGAGCTAGGATTCACAAAATAAATTAGAAAACTAGACCCATCAAACAAAAATCTAAAAAATGGTTCTTAGGCTCTCTGGTCAACTATCTCTGGAAAGTCCCTTGCTAAGCATCTTCAGGCTGGTCCTTCCTCCTTAAATTGGTACCTGGCTTCAGCAAAGAGGGCTATTCAATATCTTGATCAAGGCTCAGGATGTCAGAATGGATGTCTGTCCACTGAAGTAATTCCAGGGTCAAATGAGTAATTTTGAAAATTGATGGGAGTTAACAATTACAGAACTGGTCCTTTTCAGCACAGTTACCTCAGTTATTTTAATGATGGCATTTGTCTATTCAGTGATTCATCCTTAGCTTGGCACTCAACCAACAGACAGTCCATCCAGATAGTGTCTACATCTTGACACTGAGTCAAGAATTGCTGTTTATTCATTTGCTTATATTAATGAGCAAGCCTGGTCAATTGGACTAGGTCTTTGGGTTAGATCTAGTTAGTTAATTCAAGTTTTTTCCTTTAAAGGAAAAAGAAAAGCCATAACAACCATTTTTGGATTGTTTAAATCACACATCCCTAGTCTGCAGAAGACACCACTGTCTACAGTATGTTTAATTTCATGGAAGTCACAAACAGAATTCAAGGTGACCCAATGACAATAGACAAAAGATGCGATGTAAAGGTAAGACAAAAAGAAAAACAAAACAAAACAGTTTACACTGATATAGAACTGGTTGATATAAACCTATGCTAAGAAAACATCACATTTATGCTGCATGTGCTCACACAGTCCTCTTAGTTTTAAAGGGAAGCATATTTTTTATAGGATAATTCATGGTGGTTTTGACTAAAATATCAATAAATTCCAACCAAAGAGAACAATGTAAGAGTGATTCACAGACTCTGCAGGTGAATAGCTGGGAGTGACTGTGTGATGATTATTTCTGGTGCACACTTCATGATCAGTTTTAAAAGGTAGACCTAACCCCAGTGTACATTTCTTGTAGCTATAAACTAGTGAGATCTTTCATTCAAAAGCACATAACATGCAATGATGTTGGTGCCCTTTGCAATCTCACCCCTTTCCTCTCATAAATGTTTCAGTTTGGGGCAATAAGGCTACAGAATTAAAACAGAATTCTAAAACCATATCTACTTAAAGTAAGAGAATTATGCTTGAACCATTCTGACAGTTACCTCTCACTGAGTTATTATTAGTCAAATACTATTTATTCCTTGTGGCAATTCCAGTGATAGTTAATCCCTATTGGCTATTTGGAGTTTTGTTGTGTATTGAATGGTGCTTTGAGGCTATGACTGGTCTCAGCAAGAAAGGGTTCCATAATTGATTAGTGATGTCTGACATAGGCATAAGAGGGGGCATTATAGCATAGAACATTGTTATAGCCTGTTCAAGCTATAAGGAGTGACTGGCTGCAATGCTAGATAAAGTAGTCATACTCCATAAATCCAACTAAGTGTATCCATTGAAAATGGCCCAATACAAATTCATCCAAAAAACACATACAACTAAAATGAGCTGTTTTGTGACTCAATATGTGTTTGGGGATACAGAACTGCTTTATATATGTCAGGAGGGGAAAAATAAGAAAACAAAATTTTCAATCATTTGGTGTTGTAATCTAATCTTACTCTTAAGACAGACACAACCTGGTTGGTGTGGCTCAGTGGTTGAGCATCAACCCATGAACCAGGAGGTCATGGTTCAATTCCTAATCAGGACACATGCCTGGGTTTCAGGCTGGATCCCAAGTAGAGGATGGGCAGGAGACAGCTGATCAATGATTCTCTCTCATCATTGATGTTTCTCTCTCTTGCTCTCTTTCACCCTCCCTTTCTCTCTCCGAAATTAAAAAAAAAACATTTAAGAAAAGACAGATACAATAACCAGACCAATTCTAACAGTAGGGTTCTATATTTTGGAGTTACAAGTAAAAAAGAGCATGCACATTTACCTTCCCTAGCTAATGAATTTGCAACACACATGAAGACAACTACACTTACTAGTTCTAGATGATCAATTTAGAAAAACAGCTCTTCAAGGAGGGCTATTTCTCAAGAAGCTATTAGACATTGAGCTCACAGGTGGCCCACATGCTAGACTCTTCAATTGTTTCCAGAACGTCTCCTCAGATGTTTTGGACCTGCTAAGGCATCCTCCTCATAGTGTAGCTCTTGGCCTAACTGACCTAAGGCTGGTAGATGTTCAGCTGGGGGAAAAGCATTTCTGAAATCCTCTGGAAGAGGTACTTTTACCTTCCAATCGCTGGCAACTTAGTTAGCTAGGCTGTCATGACAAAATACCAAAGACCAGATGGCTTAAGTAACAGGAATGTATTTATCATGGTTTTAGAGTCTTGAGATCCAAGCTCAAGGTGCTGGCAGGACTGGTATCTGGTGATGATACTCTGGTGGGTTGCATGTGTCTCACATGGCAAAAAGGGCTCTGGTCTCTTCCTCTTCTTATGAATATATTAATTTCAGCCTTGGGACCGAACCCTCATAACCTCATCTAAATCTAATTCTTTTACAAAGTCCATGCATCCAAATACCATCACATTGGGGGGTTAGAGCTTCAACATAGGATGGGGGTTGGGAGGTTGCAGGACACAAACATTCAATTGCTAACATCTGCATATGTGATATGTGGTAGAGAGAAGGTTGTTCTATGAGGTCCTAGGTAGGATTACAGATGCAAGTCAGAAAGTGTAATTTATTTGTTTGTAATTTGGGGTCTACCCAGTGACTAGCACATAGTTGAGGCTTATTAAATATTTTATGGAAGGTCTGATTGGCAGAATCAATGATAAAAAATGAATACATAAATGCAAAGATGAGTTAATCTTAGGCCAGGCTAGCCACAGAGATAAATTGAGGTCATTCTTGTCTTCCCATGACTAGATATAGGCTTAGAAGTAAGAGTCTAGAGGATATAAATTATTGTGCACCCACCCAATTCTAAAATGCCACGATTCTAGAGTCCTAATTATGCAAGATGCAAACTTCCTTAACTTCATCTCTAGGAGGGAAATGTCAGGAGAAGACATTCCTTTTCCTTTGCTTCCTATTTGGAATCTTATTTCACTAAAGCAATTGCTTTGAGTCTTGAAAAGTGTAGGAAAAATACCAACAATTCCCAATATAACCTAAACTGGCATTCTCTAACATCTCTCTAATAATAGATGGTGGCAAACATGGCCTCTCTTCCTTTCTATCTCATTTGCACACATTTCCACAATGTTTTATATGGAGTGTGTCATTTGGCAGGGTTGCTTTATGCCTTCCTCCCACCTTCAAATTCATATGTTGAATTCCTAACTCCCCAAGTAACTCATAATATGACCTTATTTGGAGACAAGGTTGTTAGAGAGATAATAGAATAAAGTCATAAGGGTCGACCCTAATCCAATATGACTGGTGTCCTTATTAAAACAGGTAAATTTGGAGACCAAATTGCATACAAGGAGAACATCTTGTCAAATTGCATACAAGGAGAACATGAAGATGGCTATGTATAGCGAAGGAGAGAGACCCGGAAAAGTCCCTTCTTTCACAGCCCTCAGAAGGAACCCACCCTGTCAACACTTTGGTTTCAGTCTCCTTGCTTCTGGAACTGTGAGACAATCGATTTTTGTTTTATAAGTCACCCAGTCTCTGGTACTTCATTATGGCAGCCATAGCAAACTAATACAGAAGCTATGAAAAACAGTTTCAGACATCTTGTGGACTGAAGTTGGTCCTAATATGTTTCTGTTTAAAGACTATGCTATAATGTATGGATGGTCTTAGCTGTCTATTACCTATATATATAAAAGCCTAATATGCAAAATATCCCTCAGGAGTTCAATTGCTCACTATGACATGTGCTGACCACCAGGGGGTGGCATGGAACAAAGAAAGGCCCTGGCCAGCAGCTGGCAGCAGCTAGGGACCCTACCCATGCACAAATTTCATGCACTGGGCCTCCAGTGTTGTTATAAACCATCACAAACACTTGTTGGCTTAAAACACCTAAAACAACAACAACCTTTTACTTCTTATGATTCTGTGGGTTGGCCTGGGCTCAGATGGATGGTTCTTCTTCTGCTCTCATCTGGACCAGACTGAGACCTAGGTGTTGGCAGGGTGGGTTCCTTCTGAGGGCTGTGAATAAAGGGTCTTTTCCAGGTCTCTCTCCTTGGCTATAGATAGCCATCTTCATATTGAAAAGATGTTCTCCTTGTATGTAATTCTATGCTGCATTCAGTTGGGAGCTCAGTTGGGAATAAGATGCTGGAGATGGCATTTCATTTTTAGGGTATATCTCTCTCCACATGGCCTCTCACCACTCAGTATTCTAGGTATCCCAGGCTGCTTACATGATTGCTAGATCTCAAGAATGCAGAAGTATCCAGGACCCTTAGTGGCTAGACTTGAAGCTGGTGCAGCATCATTTCTGCCACATTCAAGTCAAAGTCAAACAAGTCACAAGGTCTGCTTATCTTCAAAGGGAGGACAAATAGACTCTATCTCATGATAGGAGGCATGGCCATCATTAATTTACTGCAAAATGCTATTTGTTCTCCTGCCCTTGCTGGTGCCCCCACTCCTCTTAAGGTTGATTTTCCCATTGTCTTACAACTGGTTTCACCTACAAGATCTGTCTGAGACAGGAAGCATGACAGTGGCATGGGCCATCTCCCTGCCAATATCAATGCCACTCTTGAACTCAACTAAGAACTGGCCATGGCTTCCTGCTCCCTTATTGCTCCTTAAGTCACCTTTGTTGTTAGTTACACAAGGGAACAACCCTCCAAGTTGAACCTCTTCATGCATCTTCCCACAATGGCTCAGTTGGCTACGACTTTTGCCAGGGATACTCGCTAGATCCCTGATTTCAGCTCCCCAGCCTCACTCTGCCAATATTTCATGTCACCACCAAAATCAGAGCCCTGCTCCTAACCCATCCACTCTGTTGGTTCTGTGGAGAATTGCCAAGATTCCCCAATCTTGTACATCTATCTATTGTAGTCTATCTATCTGGATGAATATTGTGCTTCTGACAATTTCTAAAACTCATATTTCCCTTGAAAGCTTGCATGAAGCTTTGTAATAATCTTCAACAGTTGGCCATTCACCTCGATCTTGCCCACTGGAATGGGAGTTTCACACCAGGAACACACTCATCAATATCTACACTTTCTTACTTGCTTTCAGTGAATTGGAGTGTTCTAGCCTAAATTCTACGTTTAGAGGAACTTTGATGACATTGGCTATGAATGGCACCTGTCTTATCTTCCACAGGTTGGCCTGTCCAGCTCCTCTCAGCCCCAGCCCCCAGCCCTTACCTGCCATGAAACAGAGCAGGGGATGTGCCAGGTCATTCACAGGAGGGCAAAGCCACATCTTCCAACTTAAACCTTTGATCGTGTTGATCAACTAACTGTGAGGCCAATTGTAGCAGTTAGGACACTTTAGTTAGAGAAAGAAAATCCAGTAAAAAGAATCTCAATAAAAGTATGGATACAATGGCTCTGGTGACATAGAAGCACAGGTGTAGGCAGGCTTCAAGGTGATGAAGCTAGACTCAAGGTTCAAATGCTGCCAGCGAGACTTTCTTCTCTCTCTTCATTCAGCCTACTTTCCTGCTGGCTCCTTTCTCAGGCTTCTTGTGAGGCCCAACAGCCCTGGGGTCTGCCTTCGCAGGACAAGATAGGTGCCACAGTGCCATGCTTACCTCCTCCCAGGGAAAGGCGTGAGCATCTCTCTCACTCCTGCCCACATAGTCCTGTGGGTCATCTGACTGGATGAGTTTCTGCCACTGATTTACTTTGTTCAGATTTTTGGCCAAGGAGCTGAGGTGTTTTTGGGCTTAAATTTGGGTTATGTGGAGCCTCATGCAGACCACATGGGATGAGAGTGATGGAGGGTAAATCTCTGAATATGGATCAGAAACTATGGCTGAAAGAAAGAAGAGTGTTGAGAGGCAAGAAACAAATGTCTACTACATTGAGAGAAATAGCATATTGAATGACAGGTTCCTAAAATGCTTAAAAGTCTGGAATAATGGGCTCAAGTTTTAAAATCAACCAAAATATGTATAAAGTATTTCAAATGAATGCAAAAAGTTATCCTAAGTACCACAGGTGTGAAAAAATACTCTAATCAACAATAAGTTCAGTATGAGCCAATAAAATGATTTGTCTATCAGCAACAATAATGAAATCCAACATACTCTAATTTTTCATTAGAACTATTTAACATTGGAATTTATGACATTAAGAGATAGTTTCTAGCTTGCCACTGGACATGCTAAAGCAGAACCTATATAATCACTCAAAGGGATGTCACTGAGGGAATTAGGGAATTACAGACTCATTCATTCACTCACTCATTCTTTATTCAACACATATTTATTAAATGCTTATGTACCAGTCTCAGATATCTTATAATAGACTAGGGGCCCGGTGCACGAAGTTCGTGCACTAGACTGGGGTCCTCAGCCCAGACTGCCCCCTCTCACATATTGGGAGCCCTCAGGGGGTGTCCTACTAATGGCTTAGGCCCGGTCCCTGATCCCCTTGGGGAGGAGGCCTAAGCCGCAGTCTGGCCTCCCTTTGTGGGAGGTGACCAGGCTAAACAGGGGAAGCCACCAGCCCCATCACCCTGCTGCTGCAGCCACTGCCAGTCACCAAGCCACCAAGGTGTTTTCATCAACACGGACTCCAGTCCCTTCACCATGAAAAAAATGACAACTTTTTTTAGACATTTTCAAGATGTGTTTTTCATAGGATATGACATTTCTTTTCTTTTTAATCCTCACCTGAGGATATGTTTACATTGATTTTTAGAGAATGTGGAAGAGAAGGGAAAAACAGAAAGAAACATCAAAGTGAGAGAACACTTTGATTGGTTGCCTCCTGCATATGCCCTGACCTGGGCCCCGGCCAGGCAGAAGCCTGCAACCTAGGTACATGTTCTTGGTCAGAATTGAACCCAGACCCTGAAGTCAGCAGGCTGAGGCATTATGCACTGAGCCAAACTGGCTAGGGCAAGATATGACATTTCTTAGCCCTCCAGCAGTGGACCTTCATTTTTTTTCTCCAGGAGTGTGGTGGAAAAACCCTAGGTCACCTTTAGGGATTCTTATTACCCAAGTTACTAAGAACATTACCAGTAGCATATAGGGAGCTTAGCCAATGAGCAGTAAGAAAAGGTGTTTCCTCTGTAGTTCACTCCAATCACCAGCTCCACCCGTGCCCCTCCAATCCCAGCTACATCCCTGCCCAGGCCTGTAACCACTGGCTGAGGATGCAGGCCTGGGCAGGGGACCCCCAAACCCCTCCGATTGCTGGCTTCACAGAGCCCAGGCCTCTGGGATCACCAGCTCTGATCTTGCCCCCTGCCATCGCTGGCTCTGCCCTGCCCCACTGGCAGCCTCTGGTCAAGGCTGCAAGCCTGGGCAGGGGCTCCCCAGACCCTTGCTTTTCCAGCTCCACTGGTGCCCAGACCCCTGCGATCGCAGGCTCTGCCTCTGCTCCTCCTATCGCTGGCTCTGTGGAGCCCAGATCCCTGTGATCTCTGGCCTTGCCCCAGCTTAGGCCTGAGGCCTCTGGCCCAGGCCTTATGCCTGGGTAGGGCACCCTCATACCCCTCCAATCACTGGCTCTACCCCTGCACTCTCCAATCACCAACTCCACCCTTGCCCATGCCTGAGGCCTCTGGCCTGGGCAGAGCACCCCCAGCCCCCTCTGATCGCCTGTTCCTCCCCTCAGGCCCCCCGCCTCTCCCATCACCTGTCTGGCTAACAGGACTAACCACTTCAGTGGTGGGGCTGAGCCAGACTGGGCACCTCCATCTTGTGGCTATGGGAGCGACCATCTTTGTGATGGAGTGACGCCTAATTTGCATATTCCTCTTTTATTAGATAGGATGTGGCTATGGGCACTGCCATCTTGTGGCTATTGTGGCCGCCATCTTGTGGCTATGGGTGCCACCATCTTGTGGCCATGGCCATGAGAGCGGCCATCTTTGTCATGGAGTGACACCTAATTTGCATATTACTCTTTCATTAGATAGGATGCTGAAACAAACTCTGGCATGCAGCCTTGGCTCATTTTTAGGGATCAATACCTATGGAAACGGGGAAGGAAGCAGGTGAGGCAGATGCAGTGCAGACCCATCAAAGCCTTTGCCTCAGGGAACTCTAACACTGGAGAAAACACAGTCCATCAGAGTTTCTGTACTGGCAGAAATGGCTGGGTCTTTATACCTTCAATGTGATTAGTCAATGGAAATGGACCACCCAGGAAGGAAGACTGTTCCCAGAAGAGGCAAGTTTCTATACCTGGTGCAGACCTTTGAGGAGCTCTCAGCCAGAGATGGGTCTTTCCATGTCCATGTAGCCTATGGTGTACCAAGCACTGTCCTAGGCATTGAGAATACAACAGTCAAAATAGATAACAAAGTTCAAACAAGAGCAGATGTTCTTCTAGTGGAAGGTGAGAATAGACATTTTTAATATTTAAATGAAAGTATGTCTATTAGTGGTAAATGCCATGATAAAATGCATCATGACAGGGGGAAGATAGATCACGATGAAAGAAGTAGTGTTGGGTAGCAGTGTGATGGTTGCGCTATCTTCATTAGGATGATCAGGAAACCTCTTTAGTAAGTGGTGTTAAAGTAGAAACTTAGAACCCTGCACACATCTGGGCCTGAAGGGTTTCCACAAATGCAAAAGCTTTGAGGAACATCAAGGGCACCAGTGTGGCTGGAGGGAGTGAGTAAGGAGAGAGTCACTGGATATGAGCTTAGAAAGATAGCAGGGACCAGATCGTGGGGCCATGAAGCCATCGTGGGAAGAGACAATAGAGATTACTTCTTATATAAACACTCCTCCATTTAGCCCCCTGCCCTCACCACCACCCCCTGTTTTATAGAGGAGAAAACCAAATTCTATGCAAGTGTGTAGTTAGTACAAATTTGCAAAGCTAGGTAGAAACCCTAGAGCAAGTCAGAACAGAGACAGAAAACACATAATGTATCCATTAGGATGCCTTTGGCTGCATCTAAGAGGAACTCTGGATTCAAATAAGATTCCACAAATGGAAATTTTATTATTAAACATATTTTTGGAAGACCAGAGTTGGGAGAGCCCTGAGCATAGTTCCATGAGTGGTTCAAAAATGTTAGTTCCATCTTTCCATCTGCCATCTTCAGTGTAGTAGTCAGGATGGGGTAGGTAGGATATGCTGCAATAATGGACCCCAATTCTAGTGGCTTTATGATGAAAAGTCTATTTCTTCTCATGCTACATGTCCCTAGTGGGGCATTATTTTTATTATCTGTGGGCTCTACTCACTGTCGTCACTCACAGTCTAACAAAGCCACTTCCATCTGGAACATTGCTGATCGTTATGCCAGAAGAAAACCAGAGCGTTAGAGTCTCTCCAAGTTGCAATTAGATGCTCTGGTTCAGAAATAGCACACATCATTCCTGCTCATGATTTGTAGACCAGTTAGTACTAAGCCACTTTCCCTTCCTACTCACAAATGAACCCAGAATTGCAATCTTCTATAATAAAAGCGAAACATGCAAATGTGACCGTTACCACCAGCCAATCAGAGCAGCTGTATGCAAATTAACCCAGCCAAGATGGAGGCCAACAGCCAATTAGAGCGGCTGTATGCAAATTAACCCAGCCAAGATGGAGGCCAACAGCCACGGAACCAGAGCAAACCAAAGGGTTCTGTTGCAACTGCCTGCCTATGCTGGCAGTTGGAAGTGGCACCAGGAAGTGGGAAAGCAAGATGGTGGGCCGGGGAGCGGGTAAGAGGTGGCAGGGGGTCGGCGGCCTGCTTGGTGGGCTTCCCAGGCCCTTTGTGGGGCATCAGGG
>PVJC01030569.1:0-21099 GCA_004026665.1 Murina feae
TTAATATGCCTAGAGCCTCTGGAAGCAGAGTTCCACAGCACCCACCTAGGCTAGACGCCCCCTTGTGTTAGCCTGGGAGATGCCTAATATTCACTGGATCAAATGTATAACTTGAGTGCAAATCCTAGAATGTGTGGTGTGAACTTTCCTGCATGACCAGGTAAACTTGAAGAGTTCATTCCCAAAGGTAGAGCAATAGCCAACCCCCTGAGTTAGTGGGAACCAGGTTTGCTCCTCCAGTGTAAGGACTGCTAATCATTCAAAAAAGTTGATAACAACAAACAACAGCATCTTCTCTCATTCAAAAGTGACTGCTTAGAGCAGTTTTATTTCTTTCAAGCCTTTTTGATTGTATTTTTCCCTCTGTACACCTGGGCTTTATAGAAGTTGTAATTCTGTAGCTTGCCCTTTCCATTTAACAAGATGGCACAAACATGGTAGCATATCTTCACAGACTCTCCCTAGGTCTTATTTTTCATGTGCTTCAAGTTTTTGATAAGTCATCATAACAATGTGTGTTCTTTCTTATATGGTTGGGTGTTTTAATAGCATTTAAAAGATACTATTTTAAATATCTTCTATACATAATAAAAGGCTAATATGCAAAGGGTCCCCTCTGCATATTAGCAGAGGGGAGTTCAACCGGAAGTCTGATCAGGTTGTGGGGTTGGCCAGCCAACTGCCCACGGCCCCTACCCCCGGCCAGCCCGGCCCAATCATCTCCAATCTGGGTGGGCTGGCCGGATCCCACTCATGCACAGGTTCGTGCACTGGGCCTCTAGTCTATATACTATATAAAAGCCTAAGTGACCGTTACAACCAAATGACTAGAATGACCAGTTGACCAGTTGCTATGATGTGCACTGACCACCAGGGGGCAGACACTCAATGCATGGTCAGTGTGCTTCCACAGCCAACCTCCTGTGGCCTCTCCCCTGGGCTGGCCCCCATCATCCCCGGTGCTAAACCATTCGTAGATGACATGCTTCTGGGTAGGAATTTCATAAGTAGCAGAGCAGCTCCCTTGCTGCGATCTATTGAAAGTCAGCCCTTGACACAAGGATTTATCTCGCTCCTGTCCTATCCCTTCCCCGGGGCTGCCTTCCCACTGTGGTGGCAGCGTGGCAGCAAGGAAAGGAGGGAAGGGGAGGCAGGGAACTACACGGTGGCGGGGCACTGACGGCAGCGGCAGCGTCTAGTGTCTGTCCGTTCCTTTTGCACCTGGCCCAGCAACCGCGACATTCTCTCCCAACCCCGCCAGGGCCTTCGGACCCCGGGCAGGGATGGGGAATTGAGGGCGGGTGGTGGCAGACTCAGCCCCTTTCCCAGGGGCGTTGAAGGCTGGCTCCCTCCTCACAGACAGTGGCCAACCTCCTGCAGTCCCAACCCCCATCTCTCCCCCTGGCTGGCAGGCCCTGATTGCCAGCCAACCTCCCATGGTCCCTTCTCCCCCACCCCCATGCATGAATTCATGCACTGGGCCTCTAGTCTATTATTAAAATAACTAGAGGCCCGGTGCACAAAATTTGTGCACGCGGATGGGGATCTCCCAGCCTGGCCTGTGCCCTGTCACAGTGCGGAGCTCCGCGATCGATCACCCCAAAGAGGTAAGCCTGAGCCAGGGGTCCTGCCTCTGCATCATGCAGAGACGTGGGACGCCTGACCTTGCCACATGGAGCCACAAGACGCTCCTTGTGCTTCACGGAGCCACGAACCCCTGACCTTGCTGTGTGGAGCTACAGGACCCCCGGCCTCGCTGTGCAGAGCTGCGGGACCTGCCTCCGTGCCGCCCAAGCAGCGTGGAGCCCCCCCACCCGCGGGAGTCTCGCAGCACATGCAGCCCTGCCAACCCATGAGTGCCCGCTACGCATGCAACCTCCTGGTGATTGCTCGTTATGACGTGAGGGCATCATGGCATGAGGGCATCATGACCAAATAGGCTTTGATTATATAAGATAAGGTACATTGTATGTACTAGAGTCCGGTTGCATGAAGAGATTCGTGCAATAGGCCTTCCCTTCCCCGGCTGCCGGCACCGGTTTTCCTCAGGCATCCGGGACCCAGGCCTTCGCTCCAGTTGGAGCCTTTGGTCTTCGCTGCTCCAGCCCAAGCCTTTGGTTTTCGCTCTGCTGTTTGGCGCCTGTGTATGCAAATTAACTGCCATCTTTGTTGGGTTCATTTGCATACTCTCCTGATTGGCTGGTCAGCATAGTAGAGGGACAGTTAATTTACATGTTTGTCTATTATAAGGTAAGATGTAATTGCATTTAAGGTATATATATGTAATTCATATTATTATCATGTGCAACTTTATACATAAAGTTCTTATTTTATTTTTATTTAAGGCTGTTTCCCCTGTTGACAGCTAGATCAAAAGTTAGGGGTCTTTGCACTCAATACCCTCAGTGAACTCTTCCGTTAGCTTTGCCGTCATTCCTCTGCCAACAGCAGTTTATAATTCAAATCATTTGATTGATGTTTGGAATTCTTATTAATTTTAACATTTGAAATTGTATCTTTTTATGTATATTTTTAGTTACTAGTGAGTTTTTAAAACCTTTTAATTTCAAAATGAAGCAAAGCCATATTGTTAATTAATTAGTTCCCTTATCATCCAATAACCTTCAAATAAAAATTGTTTATTTAAAAAATTACACACACACACACACACACACACACTTCTATTTAGGGTCAGGTAGTTGGAAGGCAAATTTAGTTTAATTTGAATTGTATAATTTGTGGAGATGAAAACATGATATTCCTTTCAGAAATGAGAAGCCACATGGAATAAAAATATTGGTTAGGATTTATAGATACCAATTTATAAATTCCTTTGTAAATAAAATATAATTCCAGTCACTATTAATCTTCACAAGAAGTTTTTGTTTTGCTCTTAATTTAGGGTTTTCAATGGAATTTGGGCATGTTCTATAATACTGATGTTTCTTATATATCTTAATGCCAATATTTTCAATTGTCACTATAAATTTGGCAAATGTGTTTCAGGAAAATTCTATTAATATTTTTTATGATGTCAGATCTACATTTTGGGAATTGGAAAGACGCATATGGGTCATGCTTTTGACATCTTCAACTCTTAAAACATATCCCTACTGACGTAATTCAAGCTTCCTTTGTTATTTAATAACATAACAAATATTTTATAATACTCATAAAAAAAGATGCTCTTGTTTATACAATTGAATTTTCCGGGTAAGCTTCAACCTGGGGAAAAAATGTATCCTTCATGGTGTATATTTTATATGGACTGAGTAAATATTAAATTTCTGGAGGCAGAGGTTAGGGCTTATTGATTTTTAAACTGCCCTCTCCTACCCATGTCACTTAGCACAAACTCTGAAAAATACCAGGTGTTTAGTAAATATGTGTATTTGGTTGAAAAGGAAAGGTTAGTAACAGCACTGCATGGTGGGAAGTATGTAGGAATTAAAATGCTTGACTTCTTGTTCCAATTTCATTCAGGTAATTGGAAAATTCAGTTCATCCTTCTGAGCCCCGTAATCCTTACCCTCACCACCTCAGAGTGATCTTCTAAGAAGGAAGTTAAATAATTGATGGGAAAGCTGTTGCCAACTGTACAGCACTATCTAAATGCCAGGTAGATTTTTTTTTTTTTTTTTTTTTTTTTTAGGATAAGAAAAAAATATTACTTTTCAAATACTCAGGAGAGAGAAAAAGAAATTTCTTCCCAATCCCATCTCCTTTCTAATGCTCGATTCAGCGGTTACTGCGCATTGGGGAGTCATTGATGATGGGAGAAAGCTTGCACATGCCTTGAGAGGGACAGTCTCTGAATTCAGAGAGCCCAGAGCCCAATGGAGGAAGACTTAGATACCCAGTGAGGTTAGTGCAGTTGCTACAAGGTCCCAGGAGCAGGATAAAGGGGGTGGTGGTGGAGATTCAGAGGGGAGAAAGGGGAGCATCTAAGGCTCCGAGCTTGCTGCTTTGAGACCAAGAGTTCCATTTTGGGGTCTACGAACAGTAGGCTTCTCTGACATTTGACCAACAGTGGATTCCCAGACCTGCCGTTGGAGTCTTATGCTGCCCTATTTCCCCTCATTGAGTTTTAAGTGGCCACACAGGTCATGCTGCAAACCTGCATATCATTTATTATTGAGCAAAAAACAGTGAAACAGTTTTTATCCAGAAAGCTTCGATTCTTTCCATTTGATAGTCATTTCTCTGCTTATAGACACTCTTTCCCCCCCAAATCAGCTTTCCCCGATGCTACTTAGATGGCTTGGGGCTCTTATATGATTGGTGATTGCTTATAGATTTAAAATCCTTTCTTCCTACTTTTATTGCTTGCTCCAAAGCAAAACTGTGGGGAAATGTGTACGATCATGATGTCATAATGTTGCAGCATAATGCACCAGTCATGGGGTGGTGGGGTGCCCATGTTAACCCTACCGCTCAGCCAGTCGCATTAAAAGTACAGCACAAGCACTCAGGGGTAGTACCTAATACTCAGTGTTGACAATAAACATTTATGTATTACTATGCTATGCTTTCATTGTTATTGTAGAGTGTACTCTTTCTACTTATAAAAAAATGCTTGCTGTAAAAGAGGATGCTGTGTTACCTGGGCAGCAGCCTCCCCCAGTCCCTGTTTACCAAGTCTCTCGATTTTATCCTTTTCTCTTGTGCTTGATTGAATCTTATGTTGTTTTTACAGTAATGTGCTGTGCAGGTTTGTAGTCGAGGAGCCATAGGCTAATACTACGTAGGTTTCTGCACTCCATGATGTTAGCCCAATGACAAGAACATCGCCTAAGGACACATTTCCCTGTGGCTAAGTGCCACTTCTACTCATGATCTGCCAGGAATTCACTGGGGAATCTGATCTGCAGCTTCCTGCTGAAGCTTGTTGTCCCAATGCACTTTGCTGAAAACCTCAGGTTCCGGGGTAGGAGACGGAAAATGCTGTGGGCAGACGGCGGTGGCTAAATGGAGGGAGAACATGCGCTCTCTCTCCTGAGTGGGCCTATTCAGCAAGGGCTGTCATGGTAGCCATGGGGAACTCGCTCTGGGGACAGGGAATCCTGACAGTGATGCAAACACAGCGGGAGGCAGGGCCCTTGTTGAACCTGGGGAGGGGAGAGGGGGAGTCGTGTAACAGGAAAGGCAGAGTTTATTACATTCCAGGCTCCAATAGCCTACAGTTATTTATTCCCAAACTGGTTTTCCTCCCAGCACGCTGCTGCGTTTAGACAACCAACCGCCCATCACTGGCTGGGATCACTCAGGAAACTGAATGAATTTCCTTGTTAGCCTAAGCAAATCTAAGGCAGGTGTCAGCTGAAGGCTCAAGTCTGGTTTGGGTAACTTTATGCTACTGTCGTCAAAAGCTGTTAAGGTCAAAGGTTAAATTCTCTTAAAAACATGAAGAACCCCCATCTGTAAATAGTCTCTGTGGTCCAGCAGGTGGTTAACTGTGGCAGGTATATTGGCATGTTAGCTTATGATGAAAGCACCTAGCCAGCTGTCGCCAACCTTTTGGAACTCACCGACCACCAGTGGTCTGCGGACCACCGGCTGGCGACTGCTGACCTGGAAGACCTCAGGTATGACTCAAGCCAACCCCTGTGTTCTGTAGGCCTCCTCTTCACATACAGATGATTTTACTGCTGTGTCAGGTGGTGACATCCTTCTCTTCTCTGGAGAAGGTACTAGATTGTGTTGCCAGCCAGGTGGCCCAGGAGGCCAGTGTGTTTTTCAGTGAACATTCTGACCTTCATTGTATTTGTGCAGCTCAGGTCTCAGGCTTTGGGCAAAGCTCAGACAGATAATCCAGGCAGGTTTTTGAATTTAAAAAGAATCCTCTTCTTCCTGCCCAACTTGAAGATGAATATGAATACACTTGTAGGATCCAAATGGCCAGTGCAGCTCGCTCTTTTGGGAAAGAAAGAAATCCAAGAAAGGAAGAAGATTAGAGCATGCTTTGTTTTCTTTGTCTACATAACTAATGTTTAATTAAGCGGTGGAAGAATTAAAGATGGAGCCAAACGGAAAATTATCCAGGCTTTATTAGGAGCAAACGGATGGGCTCATGGCTCCCTGGGAAGGGAAGGAGAGCAGTGAGGCCTCGCTTGAACGGAACTGGGCTGGGTTTTTAAGGCCTGGGGCGGGTAAGGGAGGAGAGAGGTTGGGTAGGAGGAAGTGGTCTTTGGAATGTATGGAGCTTCCACCCCTCAGGGTGCTGCCGACACAGGGGACTATGGATGCCAGGATATTGCGGTCAGGCTGCACCTGGCTGGGGGTGGGGGGGGGATGGTTTATGGCTTTTTCCGGCGGGTGAATGCTTGGACATCTTGGACAACTAAGATCTATGATTTTCTTTCTCATTAAGTCTCTAATAGCTATTGAGGTCTTCTCAACTCTCTCTAACACATAAGATAGAATTGATTTCAACTTCCCTCTCATCTTTCCAAACTGTTCCTTGTATTTCTATTGTTGCCATATCGTTAATGCATTTGTTCTTCTTACCCTATAAGACATAGCGGTGGGATTTATTCAGTTTATCTCTGTAGCTTAAATGTCTCATACAGGCCTCCTTACATAGAAGGTGCTAAATAAAGGTTTGATAAATGTTGAAACACACACACACACACAAGATTATCTTTAGGATTAGTAATATTTCTTTTTACTATATATATATATATATATATATATATATATATATATATATAGTGCCAATTGTGAGCATCATCATATTTTAACTAGTCAGATTAAAGTACATATATGTTCAAATTTAATTTATTTTTCCTTTTGGAAATCATGCAATTATTCTAAAATTGGTTCTGTGAATAATCCATTTCAATATTTGAATCAGTGCAAATGATGGGCCCCAGTGCAATGCTCATGCAGAATGGTGCTTTTTCTTTTTTTCTTTTTAGAAACAAGTTTAAAATTTGTCTGGTTTCCGTGGAAACCAAGCTATAGACACAGCAGAGATGAAATGAGATTCATAGTTTTGTGATTGTTGCTGCTGCATAGAATTTTCCCAGTCATTTTGAATGTGGCATTTATAATCAGCAGGCTTGCAACAACTTTAGTTGAGAAACTTTTGTCTCCTTAGTACCAGGCAATTTCTTTGAAATGTAAATGAATCAGAAAATACTTTTTTGGCTTTGTCATTTAGCATTTGCAGCAAAATTAAGGCTTAACTTTTATATCTGATAAGAACTTTATTAACTAAGTTGGTGAAACCAAGCAGCCGCAGTATTTGAGAATTTAATTCCAAATGCCCATGAGATGTAAGAAATTATGGTAAGAAAGTCAGTAAGATGATGTCCCTGCCTGCATGATTTTTAAAAATTTTATAGTCTAGAGGAGACTGACCACAGTTCCCATGTATAAAGAGGGTTGGGCCGGGGGGGAAGCGTAAGAGATCAACCAAAGGATTTTTATGCATGCATATAAGCATAACCAATGATCACAAAACACTGAGGGGTAGGGGAGGCGGTGGGGGCAGGGGAAGGGCAAGGGAAAAAAAAGAGATATATGTACTAATCTTTGTAATACTTTATGCAATAAAATAAATAAATAAATAAAAAGGATCACGTTTTTCTGCAGTGTTTGTAACTCTATTATTGGAGGATGCTTTAACTGAATCCTCATGATATTAACTCAGCAGCTATACTGTTCCAGACTTAGACCTAAAGCCTGCAGGGTATAATACTTGCTTTGTAGTCCTTGCCTGCAAATAATTCATACACTAAGCAGTGGTTCTCAACCTGTGGGTTGTGACCCCTTTGGCAGTCGAACGATCCTTTCACAGGGGTCGCCTAAGACCATCCTGCATATCATATATTTACATTATGATTCATAACAGTGGCAACATTATAGTTATGAAGTAGCAAGAAAATAATTTTATGGCTGGATCACAACATGAGGAACTGTATTTAAAGGGCCAGAAGGTTGAGAACCACTGGCTTAGCATAGTGTTCTCCATTTCCATCCATGCTGCTGCAAGTGCTAAGAACTCCTTCCTTTTTACAGCAGCATAGTATTCCATTGTGTAGATGTACCACAGTTTTCTAATCCATTCATCTGCTGATGGCCACTTAGGCTGTTTCCAAATCTTAGCTATGATGAATTGTGCTGCTATGAACATAGGGATGCATATGTCCTTTCTGATTGATGTTTCTGGTTTCTTGGGATATATTCCTAGAAGTGGGATCACTGGGTCAAATAGGAGTTCCATTTTTAGTTTTTTGAGGAAACTTCCTACTGTTTTCCACAGTGGCTGCACCAGTCTGCATTCCCACCAGCAGTGCAGGAGGGTTCCTTTTTTTCCGCATCCTCGCCAGCACTTGCCATTTGTTGATTTGTTGATGATAGCCATTCTGACAGGTTTGAGTTGGTACCGCATTGTTGTTTTGATTTGCCTCTCTCAGATGATTAGTGACTTTGAGCATGTTTTCATATGTCCTCCTTCGAAAAGTATCTAAGTCCATTGCCCATTTTTTGATTGTATTGTTTATCTTCTATTTGTTAAGTTGTATGAGTTCCCTATAAATGTTGGAGATTAAACCCTTATCAGTGATAACTATGTTTTCCCATGTAGTGGGCTTTCTTATTGTTTTCTTAATGGTTTCTTTCGCTGTACAGAAGCTTTTTATTTTGATGTAGTCCCATTTGTTTATTTTCTCTTTATTTTCCATTGCTCTAGGAGCTGTATCGATGAAGAAATTGCTTCAGCATATGTCTGAGATTTTGTTGCCTATGGATTCCTCTAGTAGTTTTATGGTTTCCCAATTTACATTTAAGTCCTTTATCCATTTTGAGTTTATTTTTGTTTATGGTATAAGTTGGTGGTCTAGTTTCATTTCTTTTGCATGTATCTGTCCAATTTTCCCAACACCATTTATTGAAGAGACTGTCTTGACTCCATTATATGTTCTTGTCTCCTTTGTCAAATATTAATTGAGAATATTGGTTTGGGTTCTCTATTCTATTTCATTGATCTAGATGTCTGTTCTTGTGCAAGTACCAGGCAGTTTTGAGAACCATGGCTTTGTAATGCAGCTTGATATCTGGTATTGAGGTCCCACCTACTTTGTTCTTCTTTCTCAGGATCACTGCTGCTATTCAGGGTCTTTTTTTATTCTAGATGAATTTTTGGAGAGTTCATTCTAGGTCTGTGAAATATGTCGTTAGTATTTTAATGGGAATTGCGTTGAATTTATAGATTGCTTTGGGTAGTATGGACATTTTATTGTTGTTGATTCTACCAACCCATGAACATGGTATGTTCTTCCATCTGTTTATGTCTTCCTCTATCTTTTTTAAAGTGTCCTATAGTTTTCCAAGTACAGACAGGGGTTAACCTCCTTAATTAAGTTTATTTCTAGGTATCTTAATTTTTTTGGTGTGATGGTAAATGGGATTTTTAAAAAAATGTCTCTTTCTGCAAGTTCACTATTGGTGAATAAAAATGCCATAGATTTCTTGGCGTTAATTTTGTATCCTGCTACATTGTGAAATTCATTTATTAAGTCTAATAATTTTTTGATGGAGTCTTCAGGGTTTTCTATGTACAGTATCATGCCATCTGTGAATAATGACAGTTTTATGTCTCCTTTTCCAATTTGGATACCTTTTATTTCTTCTTCTTGTATAATTGATATGGCTAGCACTTCCAGTACTATGTCGAATAGGAGTAGTGAAAGAGGTCATCCCTGTCTGGTTCCTGTTCTTAGGTGAAATGGTTTTAGTTTTGCCCATTGAGTAAGATGTTAGCTGAAGGTTTGTCATATAAAGCTTTTTTTATGTTGAGCTATGATCCATCTATTCCCATTTTGCTGAGGGTTTCTATCAAGAAAGGGTGTTGGATTTTGTCAGATGCTTGTTCTGCATCAATTGATATGAGTATGTGATTTTTCATCTCTCAATTTGTTTATGTGATTTATCATGTTTACTGATTTGAGGATATTGTACCATCCTTGCTCTGCATGGGACTGGGCTTCTGGTTAAGATTTCCCTCAGTTTCAGCAAACATTTTTCCACTGAGTTCCAAGTTTGCTTAATGGTGTAACAAATTTAGTTTTCTAGGTGGTTTTATTTTAAATGTTTGTTTGGGTTTTATTGTTGTTTTATATAGCCCTGGAAAGCAAATATGAATTTCTGATAGATCTACAGCATAATAATAATAGATAATTTTATAGCACAACTAAATTCCAAATATTCTAGCATATAGTTCTCACAATCAATGAAAATTATATATATACTAGAGGCCCGGTGCATGAAATTCATGCACAGAGTGGGGGTGGGAGTTGGTGGTGGTGTCCCACCAACCTGCACCCTTTCCAATCTGGGACCCCTTGAGGGATGTCCGACTGCCCGTTTAGGCCCGATCCCACTGGGATCGGGCCTAAACGGGCAGTCGGACATCCCTTTCACAATCCAGGACTGCTGGCTCCCAACCTCTCACCTGCCGATTGCCCCTAACCACTCTCCTGCCAGCCTGATCAACGCCTACCTGCTCCTGTGCTGGCCTGCTTGCCCCTAACTGCCCTCCCCCTGCCAGTATGGTCCCCCCAACTGTCCTCCCCTGCAGGCCTGGGTCCCCCCCAACTGCCCTTCCTTGCAGGCCTGGGTCCCTCACAACTGCCCTCCCCTGCAGGCCTGGGTCCCTCACAACTGCTCTCCCCTGCAGGCCTGGGTCCCTCCCAATTGCCCTCCCTTGCTGGCCATCTTGTGGTGGCCATCTTTGACCACATGGGGGAAGCCATCTTGTGATGGTCAATTTGCATATTACTCTTTTATTAGATAGGATGACCATATATTTGGTATCTCCTGACTTTTATAACCAGAAGTAACTTGAAAAGCTTTGGTCAAACCATGTATATCATATTCTGTCTAAGTGTAGGAGGAGATATTGTCATCTTACATATCAGTCCATTGTTTTCAGAGTTCAGGTAGAGTGAGTCAGGCTGAGCTGGTAACATTTTGTGGGTCTGAGGACTGAGTAGTCACTGGCTGAGAGGGTGACCACTCTGTAAAGCTCCACTTGTTAGCCATTTGGCCTCTGTGTTGACCATGCCCTGAGTTCCGTCAAGTATGTTTTCATCTTTGTGTGTTGTTACGCATTTGTGTTAAACTGAGTTTGGTGGGCCAGTGGAACTGTGGATATGTAGTCTTACAGAGGCATGTGGTTATTGAATGTATTCTCAATTTTATTTATTCATTCAAAAGAGAGAGTCCCAGAGTTATTTATGATAGTGAAAACCAAAAACAATCTAAATATGCAATAGTAGGTTAAAGACTAAGTACATTAGGAGAACTACTCATTGGGTTATTCAATTATTGATAATTTTATTAAAATTTTATAACAAAACATGATTATTATATAATGTGAAATAAGTATTCATGTAATACTTATTTCATGTAATACTTATTCATGTAATACTTATTCATGTAATGTAAAATGGTATTCATGTCATAAATACCATAGACTGTGCATCCTGCTGAAGTAGAGATCATGAGAGAGGAGGGGGCTAACCCTGACCTTCTCTCTCTCCAAATACATTGTTATAATTGCTGTTGTGTTGCTATTAAGGTTCCCTGCAAGCAGTTTTCTTACCAGAGTTTCCAACAAAAATTGGGGCCAAAACCCTGTGTGCTTTCAGTTTCCTCCTCAGCAAGTTTTGATCTCCTTGCCTTCAGCTTAACCTGAGCTGAGAACCAGAGGGGTGGGGACACTGGGGCCCCGGCGTCCCAGAGAGCTTCTGACCTTGTTCTCTCTAGGAAACGCAGTGCTTCTTCCTCAAAATGTTTCTATATCCACTTTCCAGTCTGTAGCTGATATTTTCCTTTCCTACTCTGTACACCTTTAGTCTGGGAACCCTTACCCACCCATTGCTTTCCTAGCAATAAGTTTCACGGTTTAGCTTTGAGGCCAGACGTTCAATACAAGTAAATTTCTTACCAGCAAGAGAAAATACATTTGGTGGAGGGAATATTTCAAAAATATACTCCCCACTTCAAATTAATAACAACTAAAATAAACGTAAACTTGAGTACATATTCCAAAGAAATTAATACCAGAAAACTATCTGGAGCTGTGGTTGCCAAGCCCACAGACACCCAGTATAGCTGAATTTTAGTTGTGAGCTTATATCTCTTTCACCACTGTGTTCACAATCAGTTGTCTGGCTATGTACTAGACATCACCCGAGTGTCACCAGACTCTTCCTACTGTGACATCTTCCCCTTCTTGGATCTGCAGTATTCAACGACCCCTATTATTTCTTCTGTTAGTGAAATCCTAGCTAATAGTTGGATTCCTGGCCAAGGCTTATGCCCAGGTTGCAGGTTGATCCCTGGTTGCGGGGGAGGTAGCTGATTGATGTTTACCTTTCACATGTATGTTTCTCTCTGTGTCTCTCTCCCTTCCTCTCTCTCTAAAACAATCAATAAAAAATATTTTATAAAAATGAAGAAAGAGTTGAATGAGGATTCAAATTCAAGTTTTTCTCATTCCAAAACCTATGCATCTATTGTAGAACCAAACATAGTATCTCCCATACTTAGGATGGTGTGAAAGTGTATAACTTGGCTAAAGGCAGATTTACTTGGGACTTTGAATGTTTATGTGCAGCTTACCATGCTGCTAAGGTGTTCCTCCCCCCTTCCCTTTTCTTTAGGTAAATGTTTCCTTTTGTATTTGGTTGCTCCTCCATATCTCACAAATTTGGCAGCATCTTTACTTAAAAGTAAAGATAAATCAAAAGAAATTGATTTACAGTCAGTTGTGTAGCTGAGTACAGAATAACTGGATGCAGCACATTCTGGTAAGATAATTTTCTACAATAGTGGGTAGATTACTGCAACTCAATTCACTGAGATGTATTTTAGGCTAAAAAATATGATATGACTATATTAAAACACAGCTAATCATAAAAATGTATTTGTAATAGGTCTAAGCAAGAAATAATCCATGTGTCTGTCAACAGTGGAATAGATGAATAAAGTATGGTCTATTTATATGATGAAGTCATTTAAAGAAGTGAATAGGAATGAACTACTATACACAACAGCTTAGATGAATCCCACAGTAATTGAGCAAAAGAAGTCAGGCACAAAATACTAGTAATTTAAGGGGCAGACAAAGCTAATTGAAGGGGCTCTAAGTCAGAACAGTAGTTACTGGTGGAGGATATTGCCTGGGGAAGGATATGTGGGAGACTTTTGGGTGGTGTTAATCTTAAGTACTGGATCTGAGTAGTAGTTATATGGGAGTAAATTTTTAAAAAATAATATATTTCTTTATTGATTCCAGAGAGGAAGGAAGAGGGAGAGAGAGATACAAACATCAATGATGAGAGAATCATTGATCGGCTGCCTCCTGCATGCCCTCCACTGGGGATCGAGCTCACAACCCAGGCATGTGCTCTTGGCTGGAATTGAACCTGGGACCACTCAGTCCTCTGGCCGATGCTCTATCCACTGAGCCAAACAGGCCAGGGCTATGGGAGTAAATTTTATAGAGAATAACTGTTAAGATGTATGCACTTGACTATAATGTTTAATAAAAATTTTTAAATGGTTAAAAACATAACTTCCTATCTAATAAAAGAGTAATATGCAAATTAGGCATCACTTTGTGACAAAGATGGCCTCCCCAATGGCCACAAGATGGTAGCACCCAGTCTGGCTCAGCCCCACCACTGAAGTGGTCAGGCCTGTTAGCCAGGCAGGTGGTGGAGGAGGCTTGGGGCCTGAGGGGCAGAACAGGTGATCAGAGGGGGCTGGGGGTCCCCTGCCCAAGCAAGAGGCCTTTGCCAGAGGCCTCAGGACTGGACAGGGGCAAGGGTGGAGATCGCAGGGCCCTGGCTCTGCAGAGCCAGCGATTGGAGGGGCAGGGGCAGAGCCTGCGATAGCAGGGGTCTGGGCTCTGGTGGATCCAGCAAAGCAGAGGTCTGGGGGGTCCCCTCTCCAGGCCTGTAGCCTTGGCCAGAGGCTGCCAGTGGCGCAAGCGCATAGCCAGTGATCGCAAAGGCCTGGGCTCTGTGAAGCCGGCAATCAGAAAGGCTTGGGGGTCCCCTGCTCAGGCCTGCAGCCTTGGCCAGAGGTTACAGGCCTGGGCGGGGTGGAGCTGGGATTGGAGGGGTAGGCGTGGAACCGGTAATTAGAGTGAACTACAGAGGAAACACCTTTTCTGACCGCTCATTGGCTAAGCTCCCTATATGCTACTGATAATATTCTTAGTAACTTGGGTAATAAGAATCCAAAAAGGCAATCTAGAGTTTTTCCACCACACTCCTGGAGAAAAAAAATGAAGGTCCACTGCTGGAGGGCTAAGAAATGTCATATCCTGCCTTAGCCAGTTTGGCTCAGCCTGCTGATTGCAGAGTCTGGGTTCAGTTCTGACCAAGGGCATGTACCTAGGTTGCAGGCTCCTCCCTGGCTGGGGCCCAGGTGAGGGCATAGGCAGGAGGTAACCAATTAAAGTATTCCTCTCACTTTGATGTTTCTCTCTGTTTTTCCCTTCTCTTCCACATTCTCTAAAAATCAATGGAAACATATACTCAGGTGAGGATAAAAAAAAGAAAGAAATGTCATATCCTATGAAAGACACATCTTGAAAATGCCTAAAGAAAGTTGTCGTTTCTCCATGTTGAAGGTACTGGAGTCTGTGTTGATGAAAACACCTTGGTGGTTGTGGTGACTGGCAGTGGGGGTGATGGGGCTTGTGGCTTTCCCTGATTAGTTTGGTTGCCTCCCACAAAGGGAAGCCAGACTGTGGCTTAGGCCTGCTCCCCAAGGGAATCAGGGAGTGGTCCTAAGCTATCAGTAGGACACCCCCTGAGGGCACCCAATATGTGAGAGGGCTGGGCTGAGGACCCCCCCCTCCCAGTGCACGAATTTCATGCACTGGGCCCCTAGTTAAAAAATAAGAAACTATTAAGTAAAAAATAGATAGTAATATGATTGAATGTTAGATAAGCCATTGAATGAATTTTATTAAAGGTTTCAAATGCTAAGAAAAAAGTGCTTAGGAAAGAAGATCAAGGCCAAGCTTGAGCATGTTATGTCATCCCCATGGCCTAGAATAAGTGTCTATAAAACTAAGTAAAAAATTCAAATAGCAATGTAGTAGAAATGAGTGACTTTTGTTCTCTCCATATTACTGATTTTTTTTCAGATTTTCTGCAATAAATGCATAAATGTTTTTATTAATCAGCTATAAGTTATTCAGAACATGACTATCTGAGGAGGCTCATCTTTAACAACCCCACGCTTCTCCCATTACCTGGACAATAATCAAAACCGACTTATCTGAATGCTCAAGATTGCTAGGAAATGGTTTCAACCCATTTTTCTAGCCTGAATTTTCCCAGCTGCCAGAAGCATTCTCTGTGCCTTGGCCACATTGTACTTTATCATTTTATTTATTGATTCAACAAATAATTTTTAAGCATCATTTAGTTGCCAACAACTGGACATAGTATAGCTGTGGATAAGAATGGCAGTGATTACCCTAGCTGGTTTGGCTTAATGGATAGAGCGTCAGCCTGCAAACTGAAGGGACCCAGGTTCGATTCTGGCCAAGGGCACGTGCCTGGGTTGTGGGCTTGATCCCCAGGAGGGGGCGTGCAGGAGGCAGCCAATCAATGATTCTCCCTCTTCTCTCTCATCATTGATGTTTCTATCTCTCCCCTCCTCTCTAAAATTAATTATCAATTATATATATATATATATATATATATATATATATATATATATGTGTGTGTGTGTGTCTGTGTATATATATATATGGCAGTGATTTCTGTTCTCATCCCCCTCTACAGAGGAAGACAAACAATAAGCAATTGTCCTAAAGACTGATTAGTTGATGATGGGAGGAATCCAGGGTACTACAAAAGTGCATATAGCAGGGAGACCACATCTGGTCAAAGGGACAAGGTAGTACTGGAAAAACAGTTTTGTTTAGACAAAGATTGCAAAGATGAGTACAGGTTTGCCAGTTGTGAAGGGATAGGATGTATGATGGTGGACAGTGGTGAGAATAATGGATTATAGATCTCAATAAGACAGGGATTGTGTGTGTTGGAGAGTGGTGACTGGAAGTACTAGAAGTATAAGAGGCATTGAGTAGAGTTGGATGACTGAGGTGAAAATTTCAGAGTATAAGTCAATGTGTGATATGGAAGTGTGTTGCTGGGTAGAGTGGAGGAAAAGATCATTCACCGTGAGGATAACCGTGATCTGAGAGCAGGTATTAGATGGGATATGCATGTAGAGGTTGACCTCACCGAGAAAGACAAGGAAGGAGGGATGGAAAGAAAGGAATGACTCTGCTTGTTGGCTGCTGTTCATGCAACTTCCTCTGCCTCCACTCCCTACACTGTAAATCCTTTAAGGCCAGCATAAAGCATGACTTATACTTTCAGACCATCCCTAAGTTATCTAATCTGATATGTGACCCCCTTTCTTTGATTGCATAGCATCTAATGGCTCATTACATGTATTGGTGGTCAATAAACATTTACTGAATCTAATACTTCCATTAGCCATTGCTGTTAGAAATGGACATTTGGAGCTGAATGAACTCTGTTTAACCTGGAACTACTTTTATGTTCAGAAAACAATAGTTCAGAAAAATTGACTTACCTATTCTGTATAAGTACCACACGCTAACCGAGTGCGCCACTGGAGCTCTGACTCACCTATTCTGAAAGCAGATTTGTCTACAGCAGCAGTTTTCAACCGAGGTGCTGCAAGAATTTTTAAAACATGCAATACCTATCTATTTAGTCAGGAGTACTGACCTCTTTTTCCTTAGTTGGTAAAATAAAAAATGACAACAGCCAACACAATAATAGCCATTGGTGTGAATGAATAAAAATTATACCTAATTTTTTGTCTGCTTGGCAAAAATATATATTTGGTGTGCTGCAGAATTTTAGTAATTAGTTTGTGTGCCATGAAATAAGAAAGGTTGAAAATTACTGGTCTAGACAATAGCAATTTGTGTTTTGCATTTTGTATACAACAACATATCTTAGAAAAAAGTTTTCATGTACAGCTGGAACAAAAGTATGTCTACAGTTATTAATATGAAAAATAACACAAAAATGGCCAAGGGACATATGAACAAATGCTCAATATCACTACTTACCAGATAGATGCAAATTAAAATGACAATGAGGTTCTACCTCACACCTGTCAGAGTGGCCACTATCAGTAAACAACTAGTGCTGGTGAGGATGGAAACTTAATTGCACTGTTGGTGGGCATGCAGACTGGTGTAGCTACAATGGAAAACAGTGTGGAGTTTCCTCAAAAATTAAAAATGGAACTGCCATTTGACCCAGTGATCCTTCTTCTAGGGTTATATAATAAGAATCCTGAAACACCAATCAGAAAAAAAAAACACATATGCACTTCTATGTTCACAGCAGCATTATTTACAACTAGGAGCTCGCTGCACAAAAATTTGTGCACTTGGGGGGGGGTCCCTCAGCCCGGCCTGTGCCCTCTCGCAGTCTGGGACCCCTTGGGGGATGTCCACCTGCTGGTGTGCCTGGCCAGCCTGGGTGAGGGGCTGAGGGCTGTTTTCAGGCTGCCCACAGCTCCCCTTGACCCAACGTCCCAGCAAGACCAACTGTAATCATGTTTCTGGGGTTTATTTATCCTCTATAATTGAAACTTTGTTGCCTTGAGCAGAGGCCCAGCCGGCCTAGGCAGACAGTTTCCTCCATGGCTGGTGCAACGGAAGCCTCCTGTTTGCTCTAGCTCTGTGGCTGCTGGCCACCATTTTGGCTGGGTTAATTTGCATACAGCCGGTCTGATTGGATGGGGGCGTGGCTTGGCTGGTGGGCGTGGCTTATGTGTCTCAGAGTGATGGCTAATTTGCATATTACTCTTTTATTAGATTAGATACCAAGATCTGGAAGCAGCCCAAGTGCCCATTAGTGGATGAGTGGATAAAAAAGCTGTGGTACATTTACACTACAGAACATATGCAGCTGGGAAAAAGAAGGATCTCTTATCATTTGAGACAGCATGGGGGGACATGGAGAGTATTATACTAAGTGAAATAAGCCAATCAGAGAAAAACAGGTATCACATAATCTCAGTTATATGTGGAATCTAATGAATAAACAAAACTGATGAACAAAATAGCTACTGAGACATGTAAACATGCAACAGACTGACGAATCTCAGAGGAAAGGGGGGAGGAGGTAGGAAGATTAACCAAAAAACTTATATGCATGTATGCATAGGCCATGGACAAGGACAATAGTTTGGTGAAGGCCTAGAAAAAGGGCAGGAGCAGGGAAGAGGGGGGATATAAGGGGGATGAGAAACGGGGACATCTGTAATATTTTCAACAAGAGTTGAAATAAATGAATAAATAAATGAAAAATAAAAAATAATGTAAATGTAAAAAAAAAAATAAACTTATTTCACATACCCACAACTGTAAACTTACTTTTGCCCCACCCTCTGTTTGTGCTACAAAGGCAAAAGTATGGCTTTTTAAGTAGTCACTTAATGGCTGTGCTTTTGTTCAATGTCTGGCTATACTCACTTTTCTGTAGATAAACCTGCAACATCAAATAAACTACCTAGTTCCAGTCAGATGCATCCAATGTCTGGAAACAGGACAAATTATATCACTGGACTGTCACAAAGAATGCCTCCTCTGACATTATGGAGCCATTTGTTTAATGACACAATTGCTAGTGTGAGGAACAGATGACTGTCTCCTTTGTAGCTCAGAATTCCTTGACACTGCAGAGTGTCAAGCAGTTGCAACACCACTGGTGTGTTGGGTAATTCTGCAGTCTTGGTGCCTCAGTGGGCCAGGGGCGATGGCTCTGTTCTGCTGGAGGCATTTGATCTGCTGCTTTTAGGGCGAGTGTGAGGCTATTATCTAGTGGCTCCAGTCTTGCTTGGCTAATTATTTGAAGCCAGAAGATTCCAAGTGCAATTTCAAACCTTGTCCGTGGCATTATGCCCCTGCAGATTGTGTGTGGAGTCCTATGAAGAGGTGAGTGAGGGTTAAAAGGTGGAATAAAATTACTGCTTGTATGCATCCAGTATTTGGATTGGATTGGGCTGGAGGATTCAGAGGAGGAGGCATCTGTTTGAAATTTCTGAAGTTAATTGGGAAAACTTCCCAGACAAGGTTCCAAGAAACTCTGCTCTGAAAAATTACGAGTCCAACATGAAGGTACAAGGGCAATTCTCTTCCTAAATTGCTTACTTCCTGGATCCAATCCCAAGAGCATTGGGGTCTCTAACTGGAGTTCACAGTAGACAAGAGAATGAACTGGGGTGCCAACATCGAATGCCCATTCCTATGTTCTAGCTCCAGAGATTCTGACATAATGGATGTAGGGTAGGGCCCAAGAAAGTGCACTTTAAGAAAACATTACAGGCGATTTTAATGTAAATAGTCCATAAACCATTCCTTTGACAATCATTGGTGTTGACAATGTAAAGATAATGGGTTTGTGGCAGTTCCAAGAAAAGAAGAGACCTCCTCAGGGAAGATGTAATGGAAGAGCAGTAATTAGTGCTCCACTTTTAAGTGTGGGTGGAATTTACTGCTCAGATGCTCTGTAAATTTTAATTTGAATTAAATCTGCATAATTAGTGTCCCTTTCCTTTGAATTTTTGACTCTTCCAAATCCTTTGTTTAAAGAACAGGAGCTAGTGATTGTCCTTCACCTTAAATTTCACCTGAGGACAGAGTCACTGTACAGATATTTTGGCTGCTACTCAGAGGATACGTAAGTTGAGGCTTTGCTTCCATGACTGGAAGGTGTTCAAGGCATGTGAAAGTACATTCTCATACAGTTTTGAAAACAACTGAAATTTGGTTTAGATCACAGAATGAAGCATTTCCCATCAAGTCCACAAGATGGCACCTTCTTACCACTTCTGACCTCTCATGCCAACCAAGCAGCATGTTGGTGTGTCTGACAGCAGAGAATCTGGGGAAACCCTGTCAGCATTATGGAGCAGGCTTACTTGAATTATTCTTAAGAACGTTAGGAATGACAATAGACTCTGCTCTTTTCTCACTTGTCCCAGTCGTGTCTAATACTGAAGGTCAGTCACATTATCCTGTTGCAGAAACAATGGTAGAATCAATTGCCTAAATAAAGAACACAAAACAACAACCTCACACAAAGACATGGGGGAAAGAGACAAATGACAAAAGTAACACCAAGAATGGAATGAGTTCTGAGAGTGAAAAACTTATATTCTTAAAAAAAAAAAAAGATTTCTAATAAACACACTGAATGGGAAATATTGGGAGATGAGAGGAGAGAATGGAAGTGTGGCAGATGGGGAATACAGGTTCAAAGAAGTTGAAATCATATCTTCCTTGCCCTTTTCCCAAGGTCAGCTGTCAAGGTCACAATGGACAGCCCAAAGGAATGAGGTTGCTGGCCCAAGTTCTAGGGCTTGGCAGCCAGATAGTTGGTCATTATTCTGTTTCTTTCTCACAATCAGCTAGTTACAACTTATATGGATGTCCATGGTTCAGAAAAATCCTATTATGTTATAGGGACTTCTGGGACCCAGGAATCCATAGCCTGAATTTGAGGATAGATCTGTGAGTTCCTGGAGGAGCCTGATGCCTGCCATTCAGTACCAGTGCTTCTCAGTTATTGTGTCTGAACCCTCTCATTGTCCCCTGCCCACTTTGCTGCTCTCCTACTCCCCATAAGCTACAGAGCTTTATGCCTATGTCATGGACCAGCAGCTGGCTGCGAGCTTTCATCCAGACTTATTTTGTGTGAAGCAAATGCCTTAGATATGAGAATGAATGGTAAAGCAAAATCCACACCAAAATGCAGATTTTGTTGAGCTAAAAATGATCCTTAAACCATTGTTGTTTTCTATGCTTGAGCATTCTTGAGATACATTTTGAACTCGGGTCCTAAACAAGATGTTATTTGAAATATTAAGCCAAAATAAAATTATCAGCTATACATCCTAAAGCAGAATGCTAATTATGTCACACCCACTTTTCAACATCTTCAGTAGCCTGAAATATAAAGTCAGATACTAGGCTAAGTATTCAATGTTCTCCGTCGACCTTTCCAG
>PVJC01030570.1:0-21131 GCA_004026665.1 Murina feae
GTACTCAAAACACTCCCTATGATGGACGTTAGCAGGGCTGGGACTCCCCCCGTTTCAGAGACACAGAAAGTGGCTCATCAGGAATCAGACAGCAGGCACTTAGATCCTGAAAGATCTGCAGCAGACAGAGAGGGAGGAAAACCATTCCTCACGTCTCCCCTAGTGCCTGGTGTGATGATGAGGCCTTTATCTTCATTTATTCTGTGCCTGGCACTCTAGGACTTGTGACCATCTTGATGCTCTAGGAAAACTATGCCTGCCATTTTCTTAAGAAAAAAATTCAGACTTGATAACTAATTCACACCAAGGTGGTTATAATTGGGGAAAGGAAGGAACTGGACAGATGGGGCCCAGGATTAGGGGGAAAAAAATTCTCACCATTTCCCTATTAGTTGTGTGGTTTAAACCATGAAAATATGTTATTTATTCAAAAATAAATGAAAAGTTTGACTATAAATAGTTAAACTGAGGATTTTGAAGCAAGTGTTTTACTCACAGAAGCTACCATCTCTGGGGACAATGCACGGAGCATTTCCTTGTCAGGGTAAACAATTTCTCCCATCTCTCCACCAAGCCTCTCTAAGCATATTTTATGAAGCTCAGCATTGTTGCCTGGTTTCTTCACTCTGTGGGCATAAAAATTCTAAATTCAGACCTAGGGATTAACCAGAGAGATTCCAGACCCTCTTAGTGGGTGTTGGACTGCTAACCAACACAAGGCCTGCAATCTTGCTTAATTTTCTGTGTTAATTGACAAGATAATAAGCATCCATTTTACATATATGTGTGTGTTGGCTGTGTCACTGCAATTACATGACATGTTTTATTCATGAGTGAGGCACCAGACTGCTCCAGGGAGCCCCCAACCAGTTTCCCCCTCTCAAATAAGTGTCAAGAAAGGTCTCCATAATGACAGTCATTACCAGAAAATGAAAGGTTCTCTCTCCCCCCATTGCATTATAAGATAATCAAAGCCTAAACCCATAAAATGCAGAGCCCTCTTATCCAGGAATGGAATTTTCCCTGCATCGCAGGCAGTTAATTAAGTGTGTTAGGCCAGCTGCTGACACCCTCCCTGGGTGGGCCCATGACACAGCCACAGTCTTTCCAAGTGTTGTTACTGATGCCCAGCCAAGGAGAGGACAGGGCTGGGCTTTCCAAAGGCTTGGGCCCCACTGCCTACTGGCTTCTGTTCGATTAAAGATCCAAAAGAACTGTGGAATTAAAAACATACAAACAAACAAAGATGTTACATAAAACATGTAACATCAGAGGGTCACATTCTGCTATGAATGAACCCTCCTTCCATGAAGCCTGCTTCTTTACCCAAGTGCTGGCTGTTAGCACAGGGAGTTAATAGCAAAGTCCCGTTATTAAAACAAGATCATTCTATTGCAGACCATTGTGAGACCACAGCACATGGACATCAGAAAAGGGTTAGCAAAGGGTAGATATGAAACTTATTAGAGGGAATCTAAGCTAATAAAAGTGTAATATTGAAATTGACCATTTCTTCGGGATGCCTAACCCATGCCCACCAGCCAATCAGAGCACCTGTATGCAAATTAACCCAGCCAAGATGGAGGCCAGCAGTCACGGAGCTAGAGTAAACAGCAGGCTTCCCTTGCACTAGCAGTAAACTGTCTGCTGGCAGGCTAGGCCTCTCTGTGCTCCAGGCAACATATTTGCAACATTGTTTCAATTATAGAAGCCTCAGAGATGAAGCAAACAGCAGGCTTCCATTGCACCAGCGATGGAGGAAACTGCCTGCCTAGAGTCTACTAAGGCAACATTCTTTCAATTATAGAAGCCATGAGCTAAAGCAGACAGGAGGCTTTGTTACCTGCCTACTTCTCGGCTTAAAGGAACAGTGTATCAATTATAGAATATAAATAAACCCCAGAAACCTGCTTCCAGCCAGCCTTGCTGGGACATTGTGTCAATGGGAGCTGTGGGCAGCCTGAAAGCCTGAAAACAGCCCACAGGCCCACACCCAGGATGGCCAGGTATCCCAGTAGGGACCCAAAACCTGTAGTGGCTGTGGGCAGCCTAAAAACGGCCCTCAGCCCCTCACCCAGGCTGGCCACACCCTAATGGGGTGAGGGTCCACACTGGGGGGCTTGACCAGCCTACAAACAGCCATCAGCCCCTCACCCAGGCTGACCAGGCATACCAGCAGGTGAACATCCCCAGAGGGGTCCCAGACTGCGAGAGGGCACAGGCCAGGCTGAGGGACCTCCCGAGTGCACAAATTTTTGTGCACCAGGCCTCTAGTAAATAAATAAATACCTGACTGCACAGTAGGTGAAGGCAACTGGGACAAGGACAAGAATGAGTGCAGTTCCATAAACACAGAGAGAGACTCTCATTGGCAAAGAAGCACAATGAGGTCATTTGAGCTGGATGGTATCAGGTCAGAAAACAGGCTCTTGAGCAAGTTACTTGAGCTCTCAGAGCCTACTCGTGAAATTATTGCAAGTACTTTCTTATTTATATGTATTTATTTCCTGTACTTTTTGGTTCAATATGGCTTCTTCTGTATATGCTCATTATAGAACTTCTGTTCAGCTGGACTTCAGGGAGTTCTCCATGATGGTTGCTCTATAGTTTAGATGTAATTTTAATGTGATCATGAGGGGAGGCAGCTTGCATTGACCTACTCACCATCCTAACCGAAGCCATATTGCAAGTATTTAAGTAAGTTAATATTCCTAAAATTTTCCAGGGACTTCCATTTCCAGAACAATGGAGTAGATATATTTTTCCTAATTCTGTTGTTAAGTACAACTGAAAATTCTGGACATTAAACAATGAACAGGAAAGGGACAGCCTGGAAGAACAGGGAATTTAAAAAATAATTACTCTGCTGCAGGTCAACTCTGTTACAAACCACTGTGCCCACCTCCACCCACTTCAGCCGAGATCAAGTGATTAGCCTAGACCTCATCCTCTCCAGACAGGAATGAAGGGCCCCACAGAAGGGTGCTGACAGAGAAGGCTGAGAAGGAGGTCAGGATTTCATCCTGCAAGGGTGGCAATGAATTCTGCTACCTGTCATCTTGTTAGCCGAGACCACGTGGGGAGCCTGGCCTTCTACCCACACCTGGTAGCAGTGAGTTACCCTTCACATCCCTGCTAAGAGAATTTGTTGCCAGCAGATCTACTCTTTTAAAAATAGTTAAAGGAAGTTCTCTAAACATAAGGTATTTGATGTACCTGTTTATTGTGTGTTTTTCTACTAGAATGTATGCTGTAGGAGGGTAGGGATCTTTGTCAGTTATTTTCACTGTGTGTCCTCATTGATTTCAATAGTATCAGACTGATAGTGAGTGCTCAATAAATATTTGTTTAGGAAATTAATTGCAAAGTAATTTCTCTGTGTATTGCAGGACCCTCAGCTATAAAGTTGAGTTAATGATGCTTCTATTCCATATAAATATGAAGATTAAATTAGATAAAGTTACAAGACACAACTTTCCTAGAATATATAAAAAACACCTAATTTAAAAAAAATCTGATTAAAAAATGAGCAAAGAACTGGAATAAACATTTCTCCAAAGACACACAAATGACTAATGACACATGAAGAACATGAAGAGATGTGTAACATCACTCATCATTAGGGAAGTGCAAACCAAAACAGAAATGAGTTACCATCTCAGTTGAATTGGTACTATTTTAAAAAAAGGAAAGAAAGAAAAGAAGTGTTGGCAAGGATGTGAGAAATAGAAATCTTTATATACTGTAGGTGAAAATATAAAATGGTGTAGCTGCTATGGAAAACATTATGGTGGATTCTCAAAAAATTAAAAATAGAAATACCATATGCTCCAGAAATTTTACTTCTGGCTATACTATATTTCCAAAAGAACTGAAAGCAAGGATTCAAACAGATATTTGTACATCCATGTCCATAGCAGCATTATTCACAATTGCCAAAAGATAGAAGTAACTCAAGTGTCCATCAATGATTGAATAAACAAAAGATGGTTGTATACATACAATGGGGAGAAAGGGAAATAAGCAATTATTGTTTAATGGATTCAAAGATGGATGGTGGTGATGGTTGCACAACAACATAAATGTACTTAATGCCACTTAACTGTACACTTTGAAATGATCAATATGGTAAATAATTGATATGTCACATGATTTGACCATAACTTTTTAAATTAAAAAAACAACCTGAACTATATCAACAGCATAGCAGAGACTACTTAAACGGTGAATTACAGAAGTGAAGTACAAAATGTATGTCAGACAACCTAGTATTTCTTGTTTACAATTGTGACTGGGAAAAGAGTATCTAGCTATTTAAGTAGGTCTCATTGTTCTTTTGCACCAGCCGGGCAAGATCAACCAAGAAAATGGTGAGGGGCTGGGAAGGGTAGTGTCAGTGGCTGCAATGACACTACCAGCCAAAGCTAGATTGCCAGTGCATGGTCTCAGCAGCAAAGAGAGTAAGTTTCTGGAATCCTTTCACTGTAGGAAAAAGACAGAGCAGACTAGAGTAACAATTAGATTAGGCCTTGAGAAAAAATCAATACAAGTTATCCCAGTGCCTGGAGCCCAACTATATAGTTTATTCAACAGAATTTGTGGCAACAAAATTGAGGAAGAACTCAGTAAACTAAATTATTCCTCTTAAGTTTCCATTGGAGAGGAAAGGAGCATCTTTGCTAATAAAATTGAAGACGTACTTAGTTGGAGAAGCCGGCTCCTGAGATTAAGGGCTATTCTTGCCTGGTGGAAGAAAGTGCTCAAAGATAAGATCCGAACACCAAGTGGAATGGTGTTTTATCTCTTAGCTGGGGGACCACAGTGGTGTTGTTGGGGGCGTGCGATCAATGCCTTCCTTGATAGTGGCCTCAAACTGAGGTGAACCAAGAAGCTTCCTGAACTTCATTCTTCAAATGAATTTATTTGGCAAAAGTTTTAATAAACTTTCTTGAATAAACCTTATTGAAGTAAAACTTGTTTATATATGTGACCCCTCCCAGATCTAGATATGAAAACACTTTCATTATCCCCACAAGTCCTCTCACGCTGCTTCACCGTCACTGTCCCTTCCAAAGGGTAAACTCTCTTTCAACTTCCGTTGCCGGGGATTATTTTTTTCTGTTCTTGAACTTTAGATAAGTGGAATCATACAGCACCGACATTCCTTTTTTCTATCTGCCCTTTTTATTCAACATATTGGTTTTGCAGTTTGTTCATGCTTTTTGTGTATTTGTCATTTGTTCTTCTCATTGATGGGGCATCTTCCGAAGAGGACAAGCAAACAGCTAGGAAGCATACGAAAAGGCACTCAGTAGCAATGTTCATCAAGGAATTGCAAATGATGACCACACTGTGGTACCAGAATAAATAAAGCTTAAGAAGACCAAGCAGTGCCAAGTGTTGGTGAGGATGTGGAAGAACTGGAACTGTCATACATTACTGGTGGGAGTGTAAAAGGAAACAATTCCTTTCGAAAAGTATAGGGTAGCTTCTAAGAAAATTAAACATAATCTACCCTATGACTCAGGAATTCCACTTCCACATAAATACCCAAGAGAAACAGGTGCATACACAGAAATACTTGTAGAAAAATGCCTATAGCCACTTCATTTATTATGGTTCCAAACTGGAAATAACCCAAATATCCATCAACAGGACAATAAATACGTAAACTATCCTATATTCAAATGAGGGCCTACTGGGTATAAAACAAACTTTTCCTCTTTGTCACCTCCTCCGTTAGTAGGCGTAACACCCTCCTCCTGGGAATTCCACTCATTCTCAATGTCCTGGGGAAGCAGGGGCAGAGCACTGGGCACTACATATCTCCCATGACCAGGTATACACTCAACTTCCCCCCGTGGATATTACACTCTAGAGCCCAAGATTAAGGGCTCTTCTTGCCTGGCGGAATTATTCAACAAACAACCAGTTCCATAAGCATCTCCTTAGCATGATGCTAGACCCTGAGAGGAAGATGCTAGTCCCTGCAGAGGAGATAATGGTTGAAACCTTGAATCTTGGAGTCAGAAAGACTGTTGCTTGAATCCTAGGGCCTTTTCTTTTTAAAGCAAGATAAGTTTATTTTTAACCACATCTGGAAATGTCAACAAACTAACAAACTTGAAATTGACTAAACTTTATTTTTCATAGCATTGAGAAGTGCATGTTTTTCATTTACATTGAAAGCAAAAAATATTTTTGAGTCCCAAGCCTTATTAGCTATGTGCTCAAGCCCTGATCTAGTCTGTGTTGGCATGTGCACAGTGCAAATGATAAAGTGTGTTCTAAGAACTGAATGAGCTGGGCAAGTGAAGTGCATAGCACATGCCTGGCCCTTAGGAGGTCTTAACGAATGCTACTTGTTATTGTTATTATTGTTGTTGTTGTTATAATTTTCACAAACTAGTGAGAAGAAAAGATAAATCATAGCTAACTATAAACACAAAACAAATGATTAGAGGTGTGAATGTAGAGGTGAAATGCACTTTGAGGATGTGGAGAGAAAGAAGAGGTTAGTTAGGGGTAGAAAACGCTGGTAAGATTTCTCACAGGCTTTCTGTAGAGTTGGGCCTCAGTTTGGGAAACAGGAAGTGCAGCTCTTATGTTAGTGATGAAACAACACAGGAGGAAGCAACTTGATATTATCAAAGAGTCTCAAGGTGGAAACCCTACTGCCCTGCATTTGAATCTAGGCTCATTCATTTATTAGCCATAAGATTTTGGTCAGGTAACTTAACCCCTTTAAACTTCATTTTTTATCATTTGTAAATATTGACAACTCCTATTTTTAATGGTTGTTGAGAATAAAAATAAATATGTGTCAAAGACCTGGTGTAGTACCTATTATTCAATGCACAAATTTTAACAATTATATTAACTGTGAGAAACGGAAGGTCCAGACATACTGCTCCTCTTGGGGTGAGGCTGGAGGTTCTCTCCAAAATGGCAATATCATGACCAACCTGCTGGCAGTTGCCTGTGGCAACGACTCTGACAGGGGCTTTAAGACGCTTAGAGAATCCAGCAGTTTTTTCAACTGGGAAAAGGCACACATACATGACAATGTTTGCATAATTTCAAGAAGTTCTAGGACTCCCCCAAGCAGAATTCATGGATCTGCTGCAGAAAAAAAGCATAAGGCACACTATCCAAGGCAAGCCTCTTACAACCTCTATTACCTGCTATTTCATTTTGGCTGAGTAGGAAGCAGAACGGTGACCAAAATGTGAGAGCAAACCGGGTAAAAACACTTCTGAGACTACATTCTTCTCATGCAGTTGACCACACTTCAAGCACCATTAATACGGTGTTAATCTTGGGCTGCCTCAGGCTGTTAGCCTGGATACAGGAGCCCCTCTGGGCAGGTGGTCTTGTGTGCATGTGCATGAGTCTGCATGGAGTTGTTTGTCAAATCCCTGCTTGCCATCTACACCCAAACGGATGCCCGCCTCCATACACTGAAGTGCCACCCTCTTATTTCCAAAGGACCAGATTGACTAAGGAGTTTTTGGTTTTTAATGTAGTTTTTCCAGATGGCTTAACACTGTGAATAATAGCCTAAATGTTTCATGATATTGTGAGATCCTGGTATGGGGAAAAGTATGCATTATTACAAAACTGCCTGTGAATACTACTCTCTTTTTTCAGACTCCCAGCTTTGATTCGATCTTGATGAAGAGGTTATTAATAAACCTGATTCCCAATATTTTGCTTCCATCGTCACCATCTTCATCACCACCATCATCACTATCATCTTCATCATTATCATCATCCTGCTGTTTCTGGTGCACTTGTTCACCCCTCATTCCATTCTCTGCCTTTCTCTATATCCTAGGAAGCTGATTCCTACATATCCCACCACCCAGGCTCCCCACCTCTTGTTTCCTAATTGGCTGAGGCAGTAGGGAGGCACAGATTGGAGGTCAGAATCTGGGCTACTTCTCCCCCCTCCTCCCCCCACCCTCGCTTTGCCTGATCTCCAGCCATGGCTGTCTCCCTTCAACCACAGCTTCTGTCACGTGGCCCCTGCTCCAAGAATTCAGCTCTCGATCCAATATACAACTTCCTCTCTTGGCCCTTCCAGGACAAAGTGTGGTTAGCTTCTGGGTACTTCAATATCCACGATGAGTTTCCTAATCCTGCCCACTAGGTAAACCTTTCATGAATATCTCTGGTGCCATTTAATTAGATTCTGTGTCCTGCCAGAACCCTGATGGCAGTCATCTCTAACATCTTCTTCTCTATGACTATTATGTACTAACTAGAGGCACAGTGCATAAATTCCTGCATGGGTGAGGCCTGGCTGGCTGGCCTGGCCCAATTCAGGTGGATCTGGCCTGGGCCTGTCAGGAGGAGGAGATGGCAGGAGGTTGGCCTGATCAGGGCTGGGCTGGCTGGGGGAAGGGACCAAGGACAATTGACTGGTGGGCCCCACCCCTGATTGGGGTTGGGGGGGCCGATTGGGCACAGGGCTGGCCATGGACTCAGGGCTGTGAGTAGTGGGCCGGCTGACCCCGCCTCTGAATGGGGTGGAGGGTGCCAATCAGGAGCCAGCAGCCTGAAGGAGGGGCCATGGGTGGTTGGCTGGCCTGCCCTGCCCCTAATGGGGAGGCTGATCTGGGGTGAGGCTGGGAGGAAGGAGGGGCTGCAGGAGGTTGGCCAGTTAGCCCTGACCCCTATTGAGGTGGAGGGTGATCAGGAGTGGGGCCAGCTGGGAGGAGGGGCTGTGGGCTGATCAGGGTATTGGGGGCCCATGGTCAGCCAGGGGGAGGGGCTGCAGGAGGTTCATCATCCAGCCCCACCCCCTGATCGGGCTGGTTTGCTGGCCACAGAGGGCATCATAGCAACTGGTTGTTGGGTCATTATGGCCGTTAAGGTAGCTGGCTTCTTATATATATAGATTGCCCCCCATGTATCAGACATTGTGCTAAGTTCCTCACCAACATTAACATCCACCTTCACAATAACCCAACAAGGAATCTATTATTTTATGAGAAAGTAGACTTGGCATTTGTAAAGACCTTATCCCAGGTAACACAGGTACTAAGTGGCAGAGTCAAAATGTACACTCAGATCTTTCTACTTCAGAGCTTTTTATACTTACCCACAGTTCTCCTGTCCATGTCAGAATCCTGGAGTGTGTGCTACAAATCTAGATCTGGGACACCTACTCATAGCCCTCTGTTGAGGAAACTGCTCCATGTTTTAATTTGAGCAGCAAGGTTGGCTCCACAGCCAACCAAGGGAGATAATAGGCAAACCGACAATCTATGGGGTAGGCTGGCATTAAAACTCTGATCAGTATGGGCAATAGTAAATGAGTGAGGCAAATGAAACTCCCCCTCCCAAATTTAAATGAAAAAATGCTAAGGAAATTGGTCAGGAGGTAGAGGGAGGAGGGAAAAAAAAAGGTAAAAAGAAGCAAGCAAGGAGAGTGACATGGCCATATGGTGGAACAGTGACCAGGGATGCGGTAATAAGAGAGCATGTCCCTGGTGCCAACTTGAAGGCTGAACAATGAGTATGCATAGCTTCTCTTGAGATCTAGCTCTTCTCACACATCAATCCACCCGCGATGTAAGCAATCACTGATCTAAGCCTTCTCTGACCAGACTGAGCTGACACACCCCCAGTTTTTACAGAAAGCTCTAAGCTAACACAGTGAAAGAGCCTCCCTACCAGCCTTGCTGCATTTACTCTGACTCCCTCTCTAAACCAGCATTCACATCGAAGTTAAAGTAATTTTCCCAAAATGTCCATCTAACTTTATTAGTCTCCCTGCTTATTACTCACAAATGATTTCCTATTCTTTTGACATACAGTGAAAATCCCCTATGGTGACCCACAAGTTCCTGCATTGTCTAGCCTCCATCCTCCTCTTCATCCTCAGCCAGAGCCTCAGTCCCTCTCACCCCTCTGGTCCAGCAACATTGGCCTTCCAGTGCCCCCTGTTCAGCACACTCTTTCCTGCCACTGGGCTTAACACAGGCTACTTTGTCTGCCTACAGTGTGAGTCTCTAGAGCTTTTACCAGGGATGTATCTCTGACCTCCAGATCTGACACCAACCTCAGGGCACTCCTCCCTTGCCTGGTATTTTTCACAGGTGTCCCTGTTTGCATGATTACTTGATTAATATCTGTCTTTCCCAAGGTCTGTATCTGATTTTGCTTCACTCTTGTGCCCCCAGTACCTTATAAGATGCCTGGCCCACAGTAGACACTTAAATATTTGCTGAATGCATAAACAGTTCAATGTCTGAATAGTTGTTATGGAGGAAATGACAATAGTAACAGTGGGCAAGTGACTGTTGCTTAGGAAGGGCCAACATACAACAAACAGGAGGCCTGAGTATGTGTGGCTGTATGCACAGTACCCAGGACCGAGCTCTGCACTTGGAAGGGGAGCCCAATTCTTCTGCATCCCCAACTTCCACTTTAGCACCTAAGAAAATGCCCAAAAGGTCAGTGGCACTTGGATCTCCTTTACTGAGTTTCATTGAAGTTTGCATGTGTATTTCCAAAAAGTTCCTGTGAACAACTTCATGGGCCAAGATATTGCAGGTTGGTACTTGTTACTCACCCCAATCCAGCTTTATACTGAATTGGAAAAATAAAGAGAAAAAATTTAAACTGAATTGGAAAGATAATGAGAATAAATTTGCAAACTGAAAAGGTGATACTATTAACTCAAATACTTTTGATTGCTCTTGAGAAACGTTTGTAAATCAAAATTGGTAGTGCTATTAACTATATGACATATCCTTTTATGTTATCTATGGCAGAGTAAATTATCTCATATCAATCAAATATGTAAAATTATGACTAATAAATAACAGGTATTTCCTACTTTAATTCAAAACTGTGTTTTGAATACTTAGCCCAGTGTGGGAGATACAGGCTAACCTGACTAGCTTTGCTTTCAAGAGCCTCAGAAACTAATGGAGGAGACCATGGTAATAGAAAATAAACCAAGGTCCAGGATATCATAAAGTTTTGCAAGTAAAAAAATGAGGTTCCCAAGGGTGATAATCTATTGACAAGTTAATGCCAAAACCAGGTCTTGAACCTAAACATTCCCTTTAAGGATACGATATGACAAAGAATATATGTTAAAGTTATGACCAAGTTCTATTGTTCTTATTGGCTTTCTCAAAACCACTCCATCCATTGGAGGCTGAAATATCAAGCAAACATTGATATGGTCTTTTTAAGGAATCAAGATCCATCTTCCTACTTCCCATCTGGCCTTGTTCTAATCTCCTTCTCATGAATCAGGTGAAAGAACTTCCCCAAATGGGAATCTGATCATGGCATGCCCGTCTTTTTTAGTGCCCTTAGGGTAACAACCTGAGTCCTCCATAAGGCTCAGCATGCTCTGGCTCTGGCCCTTGACTGTAGCCTCACCTTCCACCACTATTGCCTTCCTTACCCAGGTTCCAGACACTCTGCTTCCTTCGGCTCTTCAATCATGCCATGCTTTCTTCCACATCACAGACTCAGCATACACTGTTTCCCCTGCTTGGGATACCCGTCTTCCTTCTTCACCTATTGATTCATTAACTCAGAGAAAATGCCATTACTCTGACCTGTAGACTGGGTCAGTCCTTCCCTGCCCTCTATGTATGCTCTGTTGTTACTGTTTATTGAGCTGCCTGTTTAACATTATCTTCTGCACTAGGCTCTAAGCCACAAAAGTGAAGGAACCTGTCTCAGCCACTCACTGGTGCATCCCGACTACCCAGCACAATACCTAGATTTTAGGGAGGTAGACTAGCTGTCAGCACAAATAAACTTTTAATCTTCAGCATTTTACCGAAGAAGTTATTTTTTCTTTTTTATGTGACAGTCCAGAATGGGGCTTTCTGGTCAATGGCAGTTTCACTCCCTACAACCATACAGAAACACAGGCTGATGTGGCAAGTCTCTTTAACATGTGGATTCCAAAGTATCCCTGATCATTTCTATGTTAATCCTCTAGGAATGGGAAAGAGTGTGGAAGAGCTTACATGGAAGGTGGTCACTTCTCTTCTACTCCTTTTCCAATGGGGGTAATTTAGTTACACAGCCACAAAAATACACAAAAGACCAGAATGTGTGGGCCAGCCATTGTCAAGCACTTCTTTACCTAAATGCATCAAGAGAAGAAAACATTTTAAAAGACAGATGACTGCTCCACAGAATGCTCAGTGAATATTTATGAAACATAGTTCATAACTATGAAACATAGTTCATCTTTAAGCCATTATATTGCTCTACTGTAGATGTTTATTTCAATACCCAAACTCCCAGAATCATTATGCTTCTTTCATTTTGTTGGCAGCATTTCAATATCCAAACAACTGGCTTCAATAAAAGGTAAGGTGTGGAGTGACTGGGATGTTCGTGCTTCTTCTCTACTATGACAGTTTACCAAGAGTTAAAAATAACATGACATCAGAGACTGTCCATGATGTAAGGGTCCTTGTGGGTAAATCATCGAACATTCAGGACGTTCTTTTTAAAGGTTTGGAAACTGAAATTCTGGTGTGGGAATTAGCTTACCCAAACTTAACCCACTGAAGGCCAAGCCCCGATAGATCCCAACTCCTACTCAGGGTGATTCCCACCAGGGGACTCGTGGTCTCTCCATTGTTGGCATCTTCAGTAAATCGGGAGCAATACCGGCAATATCTAATTCATGAATGTTCGGTGGAACTCAGGATGCAGTCAACCCACAACTGCCTCTGATTGAGTGAAAACAGTGTGGCCAACTCCCAAAGTGTAACTATTTGCCCTCAAAATTCCATTTCTATAGGTAAATATCCTTAGCTCTAACACTATGGCCGTGGAAATAACAATATAATAAAATGAAAAAAACTCATATACTTGGATCATTACCTTATTCCAAAATGTATGATTTAAAACATTCACAGAGAAAGAGGCACAGCTGAATTTTACTGCATTACAGTTGTTTTTCCTCCAAAATGGTCAACCAATGTTGCCAAAGAAGACTTTTTCAATTTAGATAAATCATCTTGATGAAAATATTTTTACACTATCCCAACATCAGACCTATGATTTCTGTTTTATAATTTACATAATTTCTGGTATTTTTGATAAGTTCTATGACAACATCATTTCTATGATATATATCCATGACATTCCTAATACTTCCTTCCTTTGGGAAGTTGAAGAGGGGATTAAAACTCACCCTCTCTGCATCTCTCTCTCTCTCTCTCTCTCTCTCTCTCTCTCTCTCTCTCTCTCTCTCTCTCCCTCCCTCTCTCACATGCACACACTCACCATCCTAGCACCAGACTATACATTTGAGCCATATTTATTACCTTAAGAAAACACAGGATCACCTTGACTTCTTTTCCCAGAGTGTGTTTTATTTGACTGTAAGTAATGTTAAATGTTATTCATTGATGTGAGAATGGGTATATCGTGGAATAAAAGCCAGTTTGAACCCACATTTTTTCTCGCTACTTGGGCTTATGCCCTTGAAATCTTGGAGGGTGGGAGTGGAGGACGAGGCCATATTTGTATAGAGCATCCAAAATCATTTTATAGTGGAAAAGGTTGAGGAGTACTATAATATTGAAGAAACAATTAATCTAGCAAGAAAATGGGAGATATCTAGTGTTTAGTTTATATATATATATATATATATATATATATATATATATATATATATCACCCATATTAACCTGTACTCTTCATTTCCAAAAATAACAAATATTAGGAAAAGTTCTAAAATGAGTGATTCTGACAACTTGCTATACCTAGACTTACACTAAAGTTTCAGAAAGTTATTAGATCAAATGTTAAGTTCCATGGTCCAGGGCAGGAGAAAGAGATAGAGAATTGTTCTGAAGTTCAAATCAGCTCAGATAATATTTTACTGCGAGATTGTGATAACTTTATGTTTAGGAAAGTAAGAAGCACAGAGCAGGGACATGTCAGAGTTGAGGGAAGAGTCCTACAGAATACACTGCCTAAAACACAACATCCAGAGGCAATATGCATCATGGTGAGGGACCAGACTGGCTGTGTGAACTTGAGCAAGCTACTTAACCTCTCTGTGCCTCAGATTCTCCTCTACAGTGTGGAGATGATACTGAAACCTCCCTTGGAGGCTGATATAGAAACTGAATGTGTTGACTCATGCACTCCTGGAGAAGTAGCTGGCAGAGAGCATGAGCTCCACATTCATTAACTACTACCGTCCACCAGAACCCACACTTCAGGAAACCAAGGATTCTTCTCTCCATATTGCCTACTGCTCTGTCCCCACAGCTAGGATGGGGCATGGTAATTAGCACTTCCCAATAAATTCTTGTTGGGAGAATAAAGCATTTAAGGAACTACACACAGTTCAGTATTATGAAAGCATCAGTAGTGAGGTAGGGAAAAGCAGGAGAGGTGGACATGAAGTGCCCTGTTTCAACACTCTCCACACTCCCATTCCAGAGGCAGAGAGCCAGTTAACGTTGCCGAAAGAGAAGCACCAATCCTTCACCTTTTTAATAACTTAGCCCTTGACAAGGCACTTTCGATATCTGCTTGCAATCCTGAAGCAGGCAGGGCAGGGATTGGAGACCATATGCTGGGTTTGTAAGTGAAGAGCCAACCGTAAAAGCAGGAAACCAAGCTCCTCAGAGTGTTGGAAGGAAAACTAGCGCCCCTCCTTAACTTTCCTTTGAATATTTTCCAGCTCGGTTTTTACCACGAGCATGTGCTATTTTATAGTCAGGGAGAAATGCATGTTCTGTTTAACAGAGTTGGGGAGAAGGGAGAGGAAGCTGGCTATCCCAGTGGAGTCCCCATCTAGACCTGAACTTCAACAGAGGGTTGGACATGCCGACTCTACAGCCTCCATGGAGATGCCTCACGGGATAGTCCAACATGGCAGAGTTCTCTCCGGGCTTTGAAGTCAGACAGACTTTCAGATCATCTCTCTGTCACTGCTGAGCAATGTGGCTTTAAAATTCTGAACTCTGCATGTGTCAGTCTCCGGTATGTAACACTGAAACACAAGTAGCATCTCCCTCCCTGGGTCTTGCTCAGCATTGAATACAATTTGTGTGAAAGGCCTGTGGCACACAGGAAGCAAGGACATGTCTGTCACTACTCACAAGAAGCTCGCACCTTGGAAATTCACCCCTCCCTCACTAGAAGGACAGGGCCTGGAGGACAGGAGGCTAGCATCTCCCATGAGATGTCTCAGACCAGGAAAGCAGCTTCTGTGAAGCCTTCCCTAATGACTCTTGGTCATCAATGAAGAAATCAACTGGTCAAAGTTGCAGAAGACATATTTACCACCTAAGGAATTAAGGTGGTTCCTCCAAGAACTTTGCTTCTCAAAGACAGTACCATTTATAAACAGCCCAACTTTAGCCACTTAAAATTCAAAGTTACCATCATACAGCACCCAACCAACTCAAATATACATACCCCAGGAAAGGCAGACAGGAGCGAAAAGACATATGCCCATCTCCCTGTATTTTTCAAAACAGGTTTTTATTGGTTTCAGAGGGAGGGATGGGGAGGGACAGAGAGAGATAGAAACATTAATGATGAGAGAAACATCATCTATTGGCTGCCTCCTGCTCACCCACTACTGGGATCTAGCCCACAACCTGGGCATGTGCCCTGACTGGGAATAGAACCAGGGACCTGTAGGATCATGGGTTGACCCTCAACAGCTGAGCCTCACCAGCCGTGTGTCCCTGTATTTTGATGAGCAGGAAAATACGGGTAATTGAGAAGAATCTCAATTTCCAATGCAGGTTTCCAGATGTGGCAGAGTTGAAGAGATACGGAAGAAAGAGCTAAAAACAGAATTCAAAAGCAAGGAGTCTTCTAAAGCTGGGTTCTAGGCCAGGTGGAAGGGCAGCCACGGACAAGCAGGCAGCAGCAGGAAATATAAGGACAAACCATAGGCCACGGTGAGACTGAGGATCAGAAACCAGGGAAGAAGTTAAGGAGTCAGAAGTTAAGGACACAGCTTTTGCAGATATTCATTTGTGAAGTGCCTACCAAGTGCTAGGCATTGTTCTAAATGCTGATGATTCCACAGAACACAACACAGGCAAAAAAAAATCTCTGTGAGTCTTATGTTTTCAACATGGATCCAAATTCAAGCTCTGCCACTTCCTAGCAGTGTGTCCTCAGAAGGATGGTTTTTCTTCATGGATTGAAAGGTATAATGCTGGAGAGACTCACTGTGTTCCTGGACTGGGAGAGTCAATGCAGTAAAGACATCAATTCTCCCCAAACTGCTTCCTAGGCTTAATGCAATTTAAGGCTTTTCAAAAAATTCAAGCTTACCCTAAACTTTTATGTAGAAAGAGGAAGGCTCTAGAATAGCCAAAGTAATTTTGAAAAAGAATAAAATGTCAGGAATCGCCCTTTACTATATTAAGACTTACAGGAATCAGAACGCTGAGACAAAGGGTAGACACACAGATCAATGGGACAGAGAGGAGCCCCAGAAATTGACCGACATAAATATGCGCAAGTGGTTTTTGACAAAGAGGCAAAAGCAGTTATGAAGGGAGGATAGAGTTTTCGACAGCTAGCACTGGAGCAATTGGTCCTCACAGGTAACACAATGAACCTCACCCTAACCTCACACCTTAAACAGTAATTAACTCCAATGGCTCATGGATTAAAATGTAGAACATGAAGTTATTAAAGCTTTTAATTATGCACAAGGACAAATCTTTCATAAGAGGCTAAACTGAGGGTTAGACTTTATCAAAGTTTAAAACATTTCTTCCACAGAAAAACCCATGGAGAAGACAAAATGGCAGTTTAAAGACTGGGAGACTATATTTGCAAATCACATATCCTACCAAGGACGTGAATCTTTACTTGACACAGAATTCTCAAACCTCAAAAATTATTTTAAAGTCAATGATAACATGAACAGACCTGAACAGGCATTTCACCAAGGAAGGCACACTTTCATGCAAATAAGGACATGAAAAGCTGTCCAGCATCATTAGCCACTAGGAAATGCAAAGTAAAACCACAGTGAGATGTCATCACACACCTATCAGAGTGACTAAAATAAATAGTGACAATGCGAAGGCTGGTGCGCCTGGAGAAAACTGGCTCTCTTACACACAGCTGATGGGGCTTAAGATAGTACATCCACTGAAGAAAACAAAATATAGTTTCTTTTAAAAAACAGGTTTATCATATAACCCAGCAATTAGACTCTTAGGCATTTATTCCAAAGCAAAGAAAAATCATGTTTTGTACAGTAATTTGTACAAAATGTTCATACAAGCTTTATTTCTAATAGCCAAAACCACCCAAATGTTCCTAAAAGTTGAATGGTTAAACAAACTATGGTATATACTTATCATGAATTATCACATTAAATGGTGCAGTAATTCCTATGATTGTTATGATAATTAAATCTACAAGTTATTAAAATACATAAATAGATGCACAATAAATGGCAACTCCAACCTTCTGTCCAAACCACATTGCTGCATACACACACACACACACACACACACACACACACACACACACATAGATCCTCAACTTGCTTAAGTTTGGAGTAAATAAGTGAGTTACTCCTGAGTGAGGGGCAAAGAGAAGGGCCATCCATTTGCAAGACCAGGCAGCCCAAATGGTTCCAGCTACAGGCTAACTGGTGGGGGAAACAGCCTGGGTGAGTAGAGAGGACACACATTTCCTCTATGACAAGGAGAGATACCAGCTCATTGATTAGAATGCTTGGCAGATGTGCACGGACACAAAGATTCTAACAGTACCATTTAGGTACTGTTCAGAGATACAGTAAAAACTACAGTAGGCCTTCTACTCCTTCCTTATCCATTCCTCTTAAGTCTCATTCTTCTCTTTCACATTTCATTGAAAAAAAAATAGATGCTTAAAACCTTTTAATGCCTTTTCTCTACTCTTTAAAGGAAATCTTGTATTTTTTCCATGGCCCATGAGCAGGTCTGGCCCTGCCTACCTTTCCCATCAGACACCTGCCAGTTCCTTGCCTCCAGCCACACTGTCTCATCTCAGCTGCTCCAGCAGATCTGAGGCCTCTGAACTGTCCTTTAAGAGCATGATTCCTGAGCCTTTGCATATGTTGTTTCCTGAGACTGGAACTTCCTGCACAGCCATAACCCACCCTTACCCACAGTCTTACAAGACAGGCTCCTTCTCATCCTGTGGGTCTTAGTTTAAATATTAATATGCTAACAGTGGCCTCCAAGACCACCTATCTAAGTAACTTTCCTCCCAGACCCACGCTGTGATTTCTATTTTTTCTCTGTACCTTCTTTGCCTCATATATTGCAAGTTGCAAATATGCATATTGTTTATATGTAACAAGAAATAAATATCAAATATATATAAAACAAATATGCATGTATATACACATATCCTCTTGATTATGATTTATTTCTCCACTGGATTGTAAGATATATAGGGCAGGGGCCACCACTGGTTGTGTCACTTCTGCCTACTAAGCCCCTTAGGAGAGTACCAGGAACACGGGGGCTGCTCGGTACAAAAGTCACATTATTCTGACTGATCAGCATTCTTTGAATGGACTATTATTGCACATAACATGAGCTGAAAGCTGTGGAATTTTTTTATTATTATTTATCAACAGCATGTGTTAGCAACTACTACACAGGTGGCATCTGTGCCGGTCCTGGGAATATAATGATAAAGAAATGTCTGATCCCCGGCCGCATGGACCTTGCATTCTAGTTGGGGAGAAAGCCAGTTAAACGTGTAATACCTATGACATAAGTTCTAGAATAGGGGCTGTATTAGGGACTAAGAGAGCAGGGAGCTTAAGAATGTTCTTCACCATCCTTTGTGCTTGGTGTTCACTGTGTGCTACCAACTGGAAAGAAATGAGTTAGCACTGACTTGCAAGGAATTCAAACCAGAGAAACCAACTGGAAGGTCACTGTGCTTGAAGCAGTGAGTCCCAGAGTCTCTATCTATCGTGACATCAAAGAGCTTGTTTTGACACCATCTTCCTTTTTACACTGGCAGGAGATGATGCTTTGTCTGACGTAATATTAACTCAACAAGAGCAGGATTGTGTCTGATTCGGTGAGGTATCCTCAATGCCAGGGACTGAGCCTAGCACATAGTAGGTACTCCGTAAACATTTTACAGTTCAGAAAACGTAAGCTTAAAGAGGTAAGGTTTTTTCCAAGGTCAAATAGCAAGAAGGTGGTAAATCTCATCCTAATTCTACCAATTCCATTGCTCCTGAAAGAAGCAATGTGTTTTTTTTTCCCAGTGTTTAAAGGTCCAGGTCCGATTCCCAGTAGAAGACAAATAGCCCAAGAACAGAATCAGATTGATATACACTCTCTAACCCCGTCCCCCACAGTTCCATGGAGGACATGATGCCATGTCTGGGGAGAGAGTATTTCTAACCTGGGCTATGTCATTGTGCATTTCTCCTCCCACAGCTCTGGGGAAGGGCTCAGATCTGGAAAAAGCCATCGCCACTGCTGCTCTGATTTTCAGAAATTCTTCTGACACTGACTGTAAACTTGAAAAAGCTACTGCCAAACATCTGCTACAAACCCAATTTAGGAATTTCACAGAGGTAAGAGCATTCATAGGCTTGAAAAACAGGAGCAACACCACCGTGGCTGGAGCCTACAACTCCAGCTCAGGGACCCCATCATGTTGCTTCATTCACCAAACATGTATTGAACACCTACTAGTACTATATATCAGGAGGTGAGCACTGGGATTAATGCGGTGAAAAGCTAACAATCCACAGAGTACAGAGATATGCTGAAAAGAGCTGGAAATATTCGAAGGATGGTGAAATAGTAGAGCATGCAGTGAAAGAGTAAAGGGGAGGGGCCATCGTGGGGTGTGGTCAAAAAAGGGTTCCTGGGAATGTAAGGCATCACTGAGAACTAAAGAATGAGCAAGAGTTAGCAAGTCCAGGGTGCTGGGGGGAGGATGGCAGCATTCAAAGAGGGAATGGCAGATGCAATGGCCATGAAGCATGTCAGAACGCTGTGAAGGCCAGTAAGTAGCTGGTGAGAAAGGGGAAAGAGAAAGCAGTGTGCAGTGAGGTTGGGGAGGTGGAGAGAAGCCAAATCTCTCAGAGGCAGAGCCTGAGGGCAGAAGGAAGCCGGGCATGGTTTCTAAATCTAGGAAGAAGAAATGTCACCAGCTGCAGATCAGATTAAGGTAGGAGTGGGGGGTGGGACAAAAAAGAATGGAGCGATGGTGGGGAGCAATCCACAGAGAAGACGATGTGAGGGTTAAGGGACTAGGGTGGTGAGTATGTGAGACATTTGGAAGGGCTCAGATCTGGAAAAAGCCAATGAACAGGATCTGCTCATTGATTGGCTGTGAGGGTTAAGGGACAGGTTGAGCAAGTTCTGACTTGCAGGAGGAATGGGTGGTGGTCCCATTCCCAGAGAAGAGAAAGACGGAAGACTCAACAGATGTGATGTGGGGTGAGGGTGGGGTGGAGGCGATGAATTCCGTTAGAAGGTGTCAGTTGTAAGATGTCCAAGAAACAGAGGCAACACTCAGCAACAGGGATATGAGTTGGGAGGTCAAAATAGAGATCTGCATTCAAAATATGAAAGTGAGAACTGGCAGTGAGAAGGGTCAGCTACCCAAAGGGGGGTGACCTAAGTCCCCCAGAGGCATGTTTCTCAAAGTCAGTCAGTTGAATAGCATCTTCAGTATTTTCCCCACAATTGCCTACAGCCTGTATCATAATTTACTTAGAACTTATTTCAAGTTAAGCACTCTACTTAAATAAGTTCTTTTTATAAAGACACTTTATCACTATTCTAAGTGTAAATTCAGTGGGTAAAGTAAAGTAAAAGGTAGTAAAAAAAAAAGTAGTTTATCCATTCTTATTTATTACTTATTCTTGCATCAACTAAAATTGCTTTACCAGCAGCGTGCATTCATACTTTGAGAAATATTAGCCTGGGGAAAATTAGTAAGAATTATAAGTGGTTTAAAAGATAAGTGTAAGAGATTTAAAAGATAAGAATTATAATCACCTTAAAACATAAACACTAGAGCTATATAATGTATCATTTGCTGGGGGAGCTGGGTCAAAGATACAACATCCTGTGAATCTATGATAAGTTCAACAG